>PVIA01005182.1:0-38632 GCA_004024845.1 Tonatia bakeri
ATAGTACGTGTAGCTTCTCACATTTTCTTCTGGTATTTTAATCTATTTGACTTCATTTTGTTAGTTTATACAGTTATCTCTGTAATCACCTGGAGATGGTTTCACATATAGTGTAAGTAGAGACCTGCCCAAGTCTACTGTCTTCTTATGGAGTGCTGGCTAAGATGTTATGCTTTTTAAAATAATCAGTTCAATACTCATAAAATTAATGTATCCCTTTGTCACATGCACACTGGGATCCAGTCTGGACTGTGTATTTTATTCCATTGATTTATTAGTGGTTTTATTACAGTGGCTTTATACTATATCTTCCAATGTCATTAGATTTTTAAATAGTTTTCTTGGCTATTCTGGATATTTATTCTTCCATATAAAATTCAGGTTAATCCAATTTAGATAAAAGGTTTCTGTGGGATACTAATTACAATTACATTGATTTACATATTACTTTTGGGAGAACTGACATTTTTATTATTGTCTCCCCACTCAACAATGCTATATCTTAGCATTTGTTCCAATTTAGTTTTATGTCTTTTAGTAATATTTGTGCTGTTCTTCATACGTATGCTGTTCTTGTCACTGCTTTATAGTTTTTGTCAGTTCTGCAAATGGAATATTTTCCATTTACATTTGTAAGTGCTATTATTACTGCAGAGAAAAGCTATTGATTTAGAAGTATTCATCTTGTACCCAGCAGATAGATTATTTTGGTAAGTACGTTGGTCATATTTGCCATTCATTCAACAACCACATGCCTACCTCTTTTCTTTTCTGCCTCACAGCTTCTGGGCATCCCAGCACAGCATGTAGGTGCCCTGAGGCAGGTCTTCTGGTTTACAGAGGTGGGCGCATCACGGACCTCTGTGTCACCATTCGGCACTAGAAGAAAGGGAAGAGGCAACAGTACCATTACTTCTCTAACTCTTTCTAGAAACCAATTAGTTATCTACTGTGTCACTCTCAGTCCCATTAGCCACATCGCTGTAGACTTTTCACTACAAAACAGTGTTGAGCACTTTGTGAAGGTATAGATAGATCATCATTACCTTGGTGCTCCTATGTAT
Organism: Tonatia bakeri; assembly: GCA_004024845.1. NCBI lineage: Eukaryota > Metazoa > Chordata > Mammalia > Chiroptera > Phyllostomidae > Tonatia > Tonatia bakeri. The sequence continues at coordinate 1,065 of PVIA01005182.1, forward strand.
TCATTAAATTGTGACAAAAGGCATGATGTGGGTCTGATGTAGTTCAGGTTCTTATAAGTGTGTACTGATCATTTGCCTACATCTTCTTCTTTTCAAGACAGGCAAAATTAATTTCTTTGTTGTGCTTTCAAATAACTTTTGAAATACCAAGATACACATCATTTTGGTGATTCACAATTGGACGACTCTGTCCCTTCTGGAATTTGACCCCTGTCAGTGTGTGTAGCCCTGGAAGAGCTCCTCTCTTCACTATAATAAGTCAAAGATATCTTTTTCAATAATTTGCTGCCTCATAATCCTGATAAGATTGTTCATCTTTATTATTCCCTGTCTAGACACTCACATCCAGGGGTTGATTACGACAAACTTGAATTGTACATTAATCTCTCTCTAGTTTGTTTTCAACCTTATTAACTGAAAGTTATAAACCAATTTCTGTTTATATGCCCCTAGAACAAGATAATTCGGCTGGATTTTTTCAGAGGCTCCATCTACTTGGTAATTGGTGACTAATACAAGATTCTTTAAGGGATTTAGCTATTAAACTTTCGGAGGGCGGGACCGATATAGACTGGGGATGAGCTTCGTGGCAGACAGAGGTGTTCCGAGTGCCTGATAACCATGCTAACCGTGGGTGAGAGACACTCGGAGATTAGACACGTGTCAGGGTCTGCCAGTCTCTCCCTTGTCTACATCACAAAGAATCACGTACCCTCTCTGCATTATACTCACACCATTTCTTGGTATTTCCCTTGTTACTATTCAGTTCTCCCAGGTAGACATTATGTTACTTAAAAATAAGGATGATGGCTTTAGTTTATTCATTTTGACCAATATTTGTCACCTGGCACTGTGACCCACACAGGCGTGCTCATACACATGACACTTAATGAACGTTATCAATCTGCAGGGTTGGAGGCCTAAGTCTGACCTGCCCGTCCTGGGCGGGGTCCTGCAGCCGGGAGAGAGCCGCCTCGACAAGGTAAAACCTCTCGTGCTGTTTTCCTGCTACCACAACGTCTTCATGCAGAAATAACAACTGGAGGCTCAACACCTGAGTCGTGTCCTTTGGGAAACCGGAGTGTATGAAACAATTTCTCATGAGTCAATATTAGCTCCTGGGTCGCAAATTACCTCTGTTAGGGCATGGCAGGGGTAGCAGCTGGCGGTCCAGATGACACCCCCTTCTGTTTCAAGTTCTCTGACAGGTGGAGAATTAGCAGAATCAGAATGCCTCTCTTAACAGGCTCACTGGGAGAAAGATTTTTGGGCTAAGAACCTTGCCGTTTAAGGATGTAATTTAAAGGTGTAGTTTGAACTCAGTGGATGTTCTCATTTTCCCCACACTTGAGTGTGGATTCCTTATATTTTTGGCTATTTGGAAAATACCAAGGACTATTTTGCTTTTCAAGAGGCAAAACTCTTATAGGAACAGAAGTTACAAAGAATCCTCCTATGCATTTACATGAGAAGGGTAGAAAGTGGGTGATTGATTTGTACTTCAGGTTCGGGTTAGACTTAAAAGTCAGGGCACAGACAAGAACTGTGTATTCTCCTTGAGTCTAGTCTATGCAGCTGTTCACACAGTTTTAATTTTAAATGACTGTATAGAACCACAATTGACCACCAGATGGCAGCAGTGTAGGCTTTTGAAAGCCTTTCAAATAAAATCTCTTCCCAGAGACTATATCCTTAAATTTCATTAATTCAACTTGCGCCCTACTGAAATATACCTTTACATTATCTGGGAAGAAAGGTTTATTTTATTTTAGCATAGAGAAAGTGAGCTGAAACTGAATTATTTGAAGCCTGGATTAACCAAGTTTTAATATACAGATATGTTTATAACAATTAACAGGACAGTTTCTTTTTAAGGAATCTAGCACATTAATTATAGCATGTAAATATATAATTTTAAGTAAAAATATTTCTTATCTTGAAGTAGAATGGGAGAAAAGTCTGTATTTGGTTGCAGCCTGTTGGCTGTAGGTTCAAGTTAGACTTTGGACTTCCCGATAGTAACACTACCTTTTAACAACTCAGTGTTATGATTTATACTGTCTTCTCCCAGGTGGTCTGAATCAGTGTTTTATGGTATGCTTCAACACCAAATTCAAATGTGGTAATGGAAGGAGTAGTAATAATAATGATAATAATGATATATACTATTAAAGGTGTTCTGGAGTGTTGACCAAGCATTTTCCCATATTCTATCTTGTTTTGTGATTAACAGCTAGTAGACTGATTTACATATAAATTCAGTAAGATATTAGAATATTGTGAAGAATACCATCCCGCAGTATCCATTCCTGCTGTGGATGCTGCTCAAAACACGCGAAATACACAGAATCTACCATGATTCTGTGGGGGAATAGATAACATGGCCACTCTCTCTAGTGGGGAGCGTCCTGTTCCTCTACCCAAGTAGGCTTTTATTAAGAAACCAGACTCAGTTTGTGGATTCACAGTCTGGCAGAAAGGATAAAAAGAAATGGGTAACTTACAAAGATGTTAACAGAACTCCTGCTGTGATTCCAGGCAGAGATTGGAGTTTTATCATGTGAAAGGACTACATGGCTCAAAGGGCTAGTTTTGGTTTCCTGTCTGTGCCTTTAAATTCCAAGTAAATAACATCCTCCAGCAAACAGATCTCACAGGATCTTGCATATTCTATGTCCCAGGCCTGATTACCCTGGGGGTCTGCCATCTCCCGTCTGGGGTGCACCCTGTGGCTATTAGCTGTTTCCATAAGCTAGAGTGTGGCAGTCAGGAGACAAAGGCATTCAGGAGACTTGGATCTCTCACATCTAAGTACAAAGACTCAGGCTTAGAGGGGGCAGGGGTTGATGTCGATCACCCCTTCATTTCCACAGACCTGTGAGTCTCATCCCAGAAGCCTTTTCGTAATCAATGCCTGTCTTGGGTTCAATCTCTATCCTAGAGAATTGTTACTCGTCATTGGCTAACTGATCAAGCATTAAAGGCCAAGCACAGAACAGGCAGCGTTCATGCCAGGGGAATAAGTTTTTGTCTCCTTAGTGGCTCCAGGTCTGGAGGTCTCTCACTCAGCCTAAGTCACGGGGGGTTACAGCTTCCTGAGACCAGGCAGGGCGGTCCCCAACAGAATATTAATTCAGGAAATACTTCCTTAACTCTTTCTTTCATAGATAATTATTTAGGGGGGGGTGTCATTGTGTACAATTAAGAAGTTGCTGATTTGTGGAGGAGAGCATTCGATCACCACTCGGTGTGACACGGCAGCGCACACGGTGATGGACCACGATGGTTGTCTCAAAAGCTCCCTTAAGTCCCAGACGGTCTTGTCGCGATGACACAGAATGGATCCCAGACCAGGAGCCACGGCACCTGGGTTTTTACCCTGGGTTTGTTACTTGTCTAGTGGTTGGACTGCGACATGCCTATTTCCTTGACTTTTTAAGCAAAGGTATCAGACTAGATGAACTTCCTTTCTGCTCCCCAAACTTTATGACCTTGCAGTATGACCCCAATGACAAACATAAACAGCTCAGTTTGAAATACATGCAGGAAAATAGGTGCATAATTCATTGAAGATCACCTTTGTCCCAAACTCTTAGATGATTGATTCCGCAGGGAATCCACTGGGTAGGAGTTAATATGTTCCTCGTGTACAACCATTAGTGATGTTTTGTGAAATGACAGACAGCATTCTTGGATTATATTCAATTTAAAATTACAATTTAAAAAAATTAAAAATCACTTAACTCCACATCTAATGTCAAACCCAGGACTTAACAGATTTCCAGCACATCTGAGAATTCATTAAAGTTCCTTTTTCTTTGTTCTTTGACTTCTCTTGACTTCATGCTCAGTGCACTGATTCTTTCTCAGCCGTGCAAGAAGATCTAAAAGTATCTGTCTATAATGCTTATTTTTAAATGCAGAACAATTCCTCTCCCCAGGCTAGTGTTAATTATACTGTCAGGATGCGGTGGTAGAGTTAGCTCCGTGAAAAAGAGAGAAAGAAAGAAAAAAGCTCTTGATAACTTGAAGCAAGGTTCTGAGGCTGAGATTTGGTGGGAACACTTGGTGGACAGGGAATTAGGTGTCCCTCTGGCCCTCTGTATGGCGGCGTGCACACATGTGAGGTTGGTGATTTGCTGAGTTAAGGATAATAGTTCTTTGTTTGTTTGGCTCCATGTCTAAGGCTGTTCAACTGGGTTGTTCCTCAGAAGAATGTCCATGTCTGTCCTTAGAGGAGATATCGGGCAGGCTTTCTTCCTGCTCTATTTGGGGGTCCTATACACTGTGTCTTAGGACCTAAACATCAGTTCCACTCTTCCTAAAAACAAGCCACTAATCAGGTCTGTTTTGTCTGCCCTGCTGCAGCGGGGGCTCCACTCCACCTCCAGCTGGGGGCTCTCCGAACCTCAGTTTCATCATCAGTAACATGGAGGTGTTAACATCTACATATGATAATGTATGCAAATGTATGCAGGGAGCCCTCACACAATGCCTGGGACCCTTCTAAACCCCTTTGCTCGTTTCTGCTCTTTTGTAACACTGCTCAATTCTTCCAAGAGTAACAGTGGTCAACCTTTGGAGGGTGGATAGTCACAAAATCTCCCTGCTTTGTATTTTTTGTCTGAATATTGAGTTTTTTTAAAGAAAACATTATTGAAGTATATTGCATTATATTAGTTTCAGATGTGCACATTGTCTCACTGTGATTCCCAGATTTTCTGGTTTGTGAACTTGCAAAATTTAAAGGAAGTTTTGAGGGCTGATACAGCATTGCAAACATATCATTTAATCAAGTATGTTGAAAACACCTTACATTTGTGATCACTGTTTCATAGAGGACATGATAATTTAGCACCCGAAGGGTAGGGAGGATGTAATTTTGAAATAGAAGAGAGTCTTTAAACGTAACCCATCTCAAATGACAGGCATGACAGCAAAGGTGACGCCTGGTTCAGTGTGGGAGGAGCCTGTGTCACATGGCAGTGAAAGGCCAGAGTCCCGTGTCCCGTGCATGGGGGTGACAGGTAAAGCGTTTCTCTACCAAAACACACACACACTCACACACACAGAGGCTGAAGAAGCTCGAGAGGTTGTGCGGAGGTCTGTTTGAAGGTTGTTGAGACCCTGGCAAGAATAAAAGAAATACAGACAGGGTGAAGGAGCAAAATAGATTAGGAAGCAGATTGAGTTTAGAGGCAGAATCTTGAGGAGCAAGGCTGTGGGGGAGAAAGGTGAGAGACAGAGAAAGAGGACTTTCAAAATTTTTGGTATTTTTCCCCCAGCAACTGAAGTAAAAAAAGTAAATTATTTTTCAACTATTTAGGATAAAATCAATAGAATGATTTTTGTTTTCAAAGAACCTTTAAGCAGAAGCAAGTGGCCTCGGCTCTGTGAAGTTCATGTTCACTCTGCAGGTGTTGCTACATGTGGTCGCTCTTCTCATCCGCCACAGATGGCTCCGGGCACACGTGCACAGGCAAACCGCCTGGCGCGCTGCCCGTGGGTGGGCACTCGTGGTGGCCAGGCTCCCTCCCACCACAGCCCTCACCTGCTTTCTGCACTTTCTCTGGCAGGGCCCTGGGTGGCTATCATTTTCTTGGTGGCTCTTGAATGACTCCTGTTGCCACCAGGGCCACTCTTAACTCTGCAGATTTGCAGCTCACTCCAGGGCCTGGTGGGGGCAGACTCTCACTTTCCCAATTCTTTTTTTCACTGAGACGTAACTGACATAAAACACTGTATTAGATTTGAGTACACAACGTTATGATTTGAGATACGTTCGTACTGCGGAATGATCACCACAGTAAGTCTGCTTGAGACCCCTCACCACACACAGCTGCACGCTTTTTTTCCTTTGTGATGAGAGTGCTCTTGGACAAGTTCAAGTGTTGTTGACTGTAGTCGCCACGCTGTATGCCACGCCCTTGGGCCTTCAGTTTCTGACTGGAAGTTTGTACCCTTTTGACCGCCTTCACTCGTACACATTTTGTATTAGGTTCTCTGAAGAGCTGCTGGCGTTCCAGGTTTACGTCTCCAGAGAATGGTCTAGGGTGCACTGGAAAGATGCCACTTAGAAGTGCTTCTTGTGTTTCCTAAATGCTTGGGGACGGAGTAGGAGCTGATTCATTTCTGACTCCGGTTTGCCTGCATTTCCTTCTCATTCAAAATAAACCTATTTGGGGTTTCCTGGGAAACAGACTCTGGGATGAAGATTTGGGTGTAGGAGATTTCCTGGGAGGACCCGCAGGTCCAGTCCCTGTTGGGAGTGAAGACAGCAGGCCTGGGCATGCGGTGCTGAGCCCAGGCTCCCCCCAATTCTAAGCTCTCTGGCACAGGGATGTCCTTTTGGCCTTTATAGCCACACTTGCCAGTCCTGGGAAGCAGCCCACCCCAGGAAGGGTGTGACCTTGGTCCCAGGATTCTCTCTGACTGAGGGCAGTTCCTGAGTCGGGAGGGAGCTGAGTGCCACCTGCTCCAGAGCCATCAGCAGGGGAATGTCAGTGTTTCAGGCTTAAGGAGGGTGTCTGGGTGGCCCATGCCACAGCACCATTCTTCCTTTTAGGGGTTGCGGGACTTGCCTTGCAGGGTTGCTTCAGTCTCCAGAACTGAACACAGATCCCAAAGTCCTTGTTACCACTTTTTAAAAAAGATTTTACTAACTTATGTTTAGAGAGAGGGGAAGGGAGGGAGAAAAGAGGGAGAGAAACATCTATGTGAGAAACACTGATCGGTGGCCTCTCCAGGGATGTACTTGCAACCCAGGAGTGTGCGCCCACCAGAAGTCGACCTGACAACCCGTGGCTCTGCGGGATGACGCCCCACCAAGTGAGCCACACCAGCCAGGGCACCATTTTTTTTAAGGCAGTCTAGATGGGCTTATGCCAAGAGGATTTTAGGAAGTCTCAGGGAATTACTGAGCAGTGCCTGGTTGGGTTTACCATCCCTGTCAGTTATCTTAACACTTATCCAGAACCCTGTGAAGGGTGGCGTGCCTGTGGCTTAAATTATATCCTCTCTTTTGTGTTTTCATAGGCAAGGAGACTGAGGCCCAGTAAGGTTGAACAGCTCGCCCAAAGTTGCACAACTGGTGTTAGAATCAAAACAATAACTGAGACCATGTTGTTTTCACTCTCCGGGTCAGCTTCTTTGTCCTCTGTCTCCCGGGCCTCTGTCTCAGAAACTGCTTGTACTCACAAAACTCATGGAGTCTTATTGTGGCAAAGGCAAAGGGCAGTTTTCAGTCCTGCCCATACCTGGTTTCTCTGTGGTATTTGACTATTGACCTCTTCCTTTCAAAGGTTTGTCTTCCTTTGTCTTCTGGAAAACTACACTCTCCGGGTTTTCTCCTTCTTTCCTGGCTCATCTTTCTCTGTCCATTAAATATTTTTGTTCCCTGAAGTTTGATTTTATGGCATCTTATCTTTTCAGTCTAAGCCTTGCCTCCAGATGATCGTGGTTACTCTCACGAAGAAGTCACATTTTAAGCTAATGACGCCTAAACTGATATTTCTATCCTGCGTTCCATTTTTGAAGCTTGTATCCAGCGGGCTGCTTGCTGAATAACTCTACTCCAGTGTCCTGCCAGCCTCACTAGTCAACAGCTGCATTGTCCAGCACCCTTTGTTTGCAAAGCCGTATTGAGCAGAAATTAACATTGGAACTTGCTTATGCCAAAATGGGGAATTTATTTGATTATGTGACCAAGTCTTGGGCACCTAAAATCAGGGACTCCAGTGCACTGGACCTGCCCCAATCCCTTCTCCTGGCTTCTCTTGCTGTATTGGCTTCATTCCAGCCAAACATTTCCTGGCCTTTTCAATGTTATTGCTGGCAGCTCTCAGGTTCCTGTCTCAGAGCGTCACACCAGGAAAGGAAAGAGGCTCTTCTCTTCAGCTACATTTAACAAACACCTGGGAAGGACCCTGCTGGTCTGTCTTATATATTCCTATCTTACAGACTGTTTACTATGGAATGGTAATAATAATATAATTTAAAGAATAGCTGACATTATTAAACACATTTCTTGTGGCAGCCATGGTGCTTAACCGTACTGCTGATGTTATTTCACGTGCTCTTTGCAGTTACTCCCTGCACAGGTACTGTTACCATCTCCATTACGTAAATGAAGACTGAGTGCGACAGGTGAAGTGACCTGTGTGAAGTCACGCATCTGTAAGAGGAGGAGCCAGGACTCAAACGCAGTCAGCTGGACTCCAGAGTTTGTATGGACCATGAGAGTGCTCCTCCTCCCTTCAAAGGTGGGAATGCCGCTCTTCAATGGACAAAGAGGCTGTATCAGTACTTCACTCCTTTCTTTTTTCTTCAATTGTGGTAAAATATGTATAGCACAAATTTACCATTTCGAAGTGACATTAAGTACATTTACAAAGTTGTATTACTACTGTCTAGTTCCAAAATGTTTTCATCACTGAAAATGGAAACCCTTTACATATCAAGCAGTTACTCTCCATTCCTCCCTCCCCACAGTCCCTGGCAACCACAAAACTGCTTTCTGTGTCTAAAGATTTGCCTATTTTGGAGATTTCACATGAATGGAAACATGCAATATGTTGCCTTTTGTGTCTGGCTTCTTTCATTTAGCATAATGTTTTCACTGTTCACCCATGTTGTAGCATGGGTCAGTAGTTCATTCCTTTTCGTGGCTGTATAATATTTCATTGTAAGGATATACCACAGTTTGTCCATTCATCAGTTGATGGACATTTGGTTGTTTCCATTTGTTGCCTATTATGAGTAATGATATGAGATATGAACATTTGTGTATGTCAGACACAAAAGATCACATATTGTATGTGATTTTATTTATGTGCAATATTCAGAATAAGCAAAATCCATAGACACAGAAAGCAGATTAAAGTTGCCAGGGGCTGAGGGGAAGGGATAATAGGGAGTGACTCTCTAATGGATATGGAGTTTCTTTTTGGGGATAACGAAAATGCTCTGGAATTAGATAGTGGTGATGATTACACAACATTGTGAATGTGCTAAGAGCCATTGGATTATATGGCTTAAGGTGGTTAAAATGTGAATTTAAAAAAAGAGAAGGGGCAAGGAAAATCAACTGAGGAATGTTCACAGCCCACTCGAGCTGAAACGGTCCCAAATACATCCAACTTCTTCTATCACCCTCAAACCCGTTTCTTCTCCCAGGCCCTCATCGTGGTGACTCGCACACCAAGTGTTCCGTCACCCAGGTGAAGAAGTCCATGCTGTCCTTGATCTCTCCTGCATTCACATCTTCTACAGCTGAACGACCGTGAGTGGTACATATCTTCCTCGTCCTCAGAATACCTCAGTCTGTTCTTTTTTGCCATCATACTACTGTTAGTGCTATTAGTAATGTATCATTTATTGAGCATTTCCTATGTATCCGTCACTGTTTTTTTCACACAGATTTTGCACTTGTCGCCTAACTGCAGTAGGTCCTAGTTTTCACTGCACTTCACTTCTATGCTGTTCTATTCTATTCTTTTTATTTGCAGAATGATATTTCTAAGTTGGTAGCTGGCTTATGTGACTCCTATTCTTTTTTTATTTTATTTTTTAAATATATTATTGATTATTCTATTATAGTTGTCCCATTTTTTCCTCCCCTTTATTCCCTGCCACTCTGCTCCCCCTCCCACCATCATGCCCCCACTTTGGTTCATGTCCCTGGATCGTACATGTAAGTTCTTGGGCTTCTCTGTTTCCCATACTATTCTTTACCTCCCCCTGTCTATTTTGTACCTACTATTTATGCTTCTTATTTCCTGTACCTTTTCCCCCATTCCCCTCCCTTCCTTCCCCCACTGATAACTCTCCATGTGATCTCCATTTCTGTGATTCTGTTCCTGTTCTAGTTGTTTGCTTTGTTTGTTTGTTTTAGGTTCAGTTGTTGATAGTTGTGAGTTTGTTGTCTCTTCACTATTTGTATTTTTGATCTTCTTCTATTTTCTTAGGTAAGTCCCTTTAACACTTCATGTAACAAGAACTTGGTGGTGATGAATTCCTTTAACTTGACCTTATCTGGGAAGCACTTTATCTACCCTTCCATTCTAAATAACTCACATTCTTAAAATCTTTAGATAGTTTCCCATTACCCTTAGACCAAAGACCAATCTCCTTAATTAGAATGTCAAGGCATCGTGTTTTTTTTATTTGCCATCTTCTTGGTTCTCAAGCCCTACTTTCTTCTTCCTTCTGGCCCCTCTCCCCAAGCATCCAGAATCACTTACTGTTTGTCAAAAGCTCCACACTGTCTTGCTGGCCTTCTGTATATATATCTTGATGGCCTTTTGTATATGATGTCTTTCTGCCAGAGACACACTTCCTGTTGACCCTCTCTTCACCCGGTTATCTCCTATTTGACCCTCAGGTCTCAATGTCAATGGCACTTCTTTTGGGAAGCCTTCCCTTGCCCCTCTGAAGAACCCCTTTTATGGGCTCCTACAGAGCCTCATACTTATGTTTATTGTTATGCCCACTACACTCTGCTGCAGAGGGCAGTCCAGTGGGCTGTAAGTTCCTTGGGACTTGCATCCTTCACAGGTCTTTCCCACCACCTGGCATGACACAGGCTCATCTAAGTCTGATTGAACGTGTCACAGGCCTGGAGCTTTCCTTCTAGGAAGCAGAACCTGACTCTGTGGGTGAGAGCAGAGTACCCCAGAGCAAGGGCTCACGCACAGGCCGCATCGCCCTGGTGTACCTCAGAGTCTCGTGTGTCCGTGGCAACGAAGATGAATGTCTATGGTGCAGGTCTCCCAGCCACAGTGTGTGACTCATGCCACCAGCAGGGATCACACAGAAACTGGACAGAGATGAAGGATAACGTTGCAAGCATTTGTTTCTTTGTTTGTTTTTTAAATGGCTGTAGAGTCCCTGTCACAGATGGTGGCCCAGGCCTTTCTATAGCCTGCCTTTCATGTCTCAAAAATACTGCCTCCTTCCTCTCATCACCACCACTCATGGCTCCACGTTGCAGCTCTCTGCTATTCCTCCTTCACTGAAAGTAAGTCACTCTAAAGGCACCCATTTCATGGACAATTATTACATATTATACTGAGGTAGAGCACATTGAATGACAAGAAATGAAAAGGAGTGACTGTTACTGCAGACTCGTCACAGAGCCTTGGCTGGAGAATTTTATTTCCCTCATGTTCAGAGGAGACAGCGCTGTGTGTGAGGTGAGAGCTCATGTTGGCTGTTCAGCCAGTTCGCCCCTCCATTTGTTTCCCCCGTTGATTTTTGAGGGCACATCAAGGTATAGAAGAGGGTTCTTCAGAAACGAAAACAATCCACACCTATTTATTTTTACTCTGGTAATGAAAACAAAAAATCCTCTAGTTGTCACAGAAAGCCAGAATATTCTCTGGCAGGAGAAAGGAAATACATATTGAGTGTTCATGCCTGTATATCTTAGCCCTTTCTACATCATTGAAAGGAGATAGCGTACTGTCTGTCACCTTTCTGCTCAGGCTTCTCGTAGCCCAGGGAGGCTGAGGAGGGAGGAGCAGAGAGCTTTTATCTGATCAGAAAATGGGTGGCTTCGGCCTTGCCCAGAGAAGCTGCACTTGCTAAGGTTATCACTGGTGCTTTGTTTGTCCTGGTCATTTTTGATTGCCACAATCCAGATTCTTGCAACAAATCAAAAGAAGCTCTAGCTGGTGGTGCTGGCCAGTGGCCAGCCAGGTGTAGCTTCAGCAACCTCCTGAGGGCCAGTGCGGGGTAGTGGGAAGATTACAGGTGTGAGAGCCTGCCAGGCCTGGCTTTACGTTGTAGCTGTCATACTTCCTTGCTGTTACTAGAATCTCCTGAGACTCAGTTTCCTCACCCATAAAATGGGCTCACTAAGTTCTACTTTGAGGCTTTATTGTGAGGAATAAATACTAATAAAATAACTAACATAATTGAGATCTTGCTCTGGGCCATGCTCTGGGCTGTGTCTTTTACGAGCACGTGATATAAATAAATGAGCTAGCATTTCAGCCTCCTGACAAGGTGTGAAGTAGTTTGTTACTATTTTCGTGTTGTAAGTGAAGCGACAGGTTTAGAGGCACTGAGTAACTTAGTTGACATCAGGGAGCTAGTAAGAGCCAGAGCCTGGGGGAACCCCGACTGGTATACCCCGAAATTGTGACCATAACATTGACATAAGTTTTTCTTAAGCTTAAGCAACATACTAAATCCTTTGGTGGGGTGTCAGGTGGGGAGAGAGGATTCTCGGATCCTCATGATGGATGTAAATGATTTTTGTTAAATGTTGCTAAATTTCCATAAGCTGAAAGTTAAGTATATGTTTGATAATATATGGGAGATGTTACTGCTTTATGCATCACCATGGGACCTTGGAGCTGAGCACTAAAGGAACAAGAGCTTCTGAGGTCAGCATCAGTCTTCTGCCCTGTGCCCCGAGACAGCTCAGTTCTCCTGCCACTTCTCCCGTGGGGGCTGCAGCCGCGTTGCTGTCTTGCAGCCGCGATGTCATTTGGCCGAAACAGGATTTCCATCTGAAGTTCACTTCTGTTGATTTTACATTAATCGTCGATGTGGAGCAACTTGGTGCCAACACATTTATAAAAACAAATGCTCTGGCAGGCATTTTACCAATATTCTCAGATTTTAGTAATGGACAGACCCTCTTAAAGGAAAAACTGTAAATCACTGATGTCATGGGATTAAAAATTCTCCCTAACAGTAAACAACAACAACAACAACAAAAGAAAAACTGTTTCATAAAAGGAAAAGGCAATATGAATAAGGTTGCTATTTATGTAATTGAAACTATGCTTTTATTACTCTTAATAAGATTATTAGTTTAGTGGAGACACAAAAGTTAAATATTCTGCTGGGAATCCTCATGCTGTTAAGGATGTAACTGAGCAAGACGTGGAGAAAAGGGAACCCTGGTACACTTGGTGGGAATGTGAACCGCCTCACCTCGTACGGAAGCAGTATGGAGTTCCTCAAAAAGTTAAACACAGAATTATCATATTATCCAGCAATCTCATTTCTGGATACATATCCAAAAAAATGAAATCACTATCTTCTGGAGTCTTGTGCATGCACACGTTGACTGTAGTGTTATTCAGAACAGCCAAGGTCAGGTTCAGCTGAGTGACAGTCAATGAATGAATGGACTAAGAAGGGGTGGCATATATGTATATATATGAAGTAGAATACTGTTCAGCTACAAAAAAGAAGAAAATCCTGCCACTTGTGACAACATGGATCAAACTTGGGGGCATTATGCAAAGTGAAATAATAGTTATTATTATGACAGTATAACTATAAATTATATATAAACTATATATGAAATACATAGATTACTAAAATATTTTGAAATTAGAAAAAATTATTACAAAGTAATGTCAGAGGATGACAAATACTGTATGATTTCATTTATATGTGGAATATGAAAAATGCCAACTACAGGAACAGAATAGAGTGGTGGTTGCCGGGGACCAGAATAGAGTGGGGGTGGGGCAGTAGGGGATGTTGAGAAAGGGCACAAACTTCCAGGTAGACAATGGACAAGCTGGGGACCTAATGCACAGAATTAGTGACGCTAGTTAACAGCACAGTATCGTGTACTTTAAAGTTGCTAAGGAAGTAGGTCTGAAATGTTCTCATTATACACAAAAGTGGTAACTGTAGGGTACGGGGAGTGTTAACTAACCTTATTTTGGCAATGGTCTCACAAGATATATATGTATCAAATCAAGTCATCACATTATGCACCTTAATCTCACACAATGCTCCGTGTCACTTACGTTTCAAAAGAGCCGGGAGGGAGAAACAGCAGAGCCGAGGACGCCGAGGGGCCCGTGGTGTCGTGTGGGCGCAGCTCTGGTCTCACTGCTTCCGCAGTGAGGGCGCCCAGGAAGTGTTTGGCTCCGGGGTTGTGAAATAATTAAATATTCAGTCTGTTACATTTTTAACTCCATTTGTGAATAGACAATAGATGGTCCAAAATTTTAAAAAGTATAAAAAGGAGATGTGACAATTAAATGAATGGATGTATATGCTATTCAAGGAATTGGTTATTAATCTTAATGTTTTCAATGATCTGCCAATCAAAAAGGTGCATAATCTTAGAAGGTATGTAAAGCATACAGATGACATTTTTTGGTGTGTACTTCTGGTCACAGTTGACTTCAAATGCCAGTGAGGCAAATTTTTGGGAGCATGATTAAATAACTTTAACATAATATCCACCTACATGTACTTCCTCGCATTCTCCCTTGATAGCAGAAACCGGTTTTGGAGAGAAGACTCCAGCATCCATGAGACGACACAGCACGTGCAGGACTGAATGGATCGTCAGTGAGTCAGAGACGTGTTGCTTGTTGCAAAGCATAACATTTCAAGATACCGAATCCAGGAATTAGATTTGTGTGCTGGGAAGGCTCTGAGAGAACAGATGTGAAATGCTAAGCCAAATGAGCATGTGAGTTTTTCACATCTGTCCTTTTAATTTTCTGTATTTTTGCTTCATTATCTGTGTCGTTGGAATGCTGTGTCTGTCATATGCCAACAGATGGCAATATTATAAGATCATTTTTTCAGGCTGGTTAAAATGAACGACATTCTCTGCTGCTCCCAGATTAGTCAGATAGAAGAAACGAGATCTTTATTCGTTGTCTCTTATGTATTACAAAATCTTATATTTCTAAATTTTTCATAAAACATTAGCAAAGTGTTTTTACCTCCTGCTGCCCCATCTCGACTAATTTTCGTTAACTTTTACCGTCACATCGGAATCCACCTTTGCCGTATTCTGTGTGCAGATCTTGATATATCTGCTAATGATAAAAACAAAGTTTACAACTATAAATATTATTAATTACTAGTAGGCATATAAAGTATTTACGTCAAATGAAATTTCTTTGTGTTTTCTTGAAATATAAACAAACCACACTCGTACTGTCCCTCTCTTTTTAAATTGTATTACATTTTAAGGGGTAACATTAGTTCATCCTCCTTTTTAAACTGATTTTTAGAGTGGCAGAAGTGTTTTCTATCTTAGAAACGTGTTTGTTTAAAATCTGCAAACACTTCAAGAAAGTAAGTGGCACACCGTGGACGCGAAGCTGCTTTTGTTAAGTATGTTGTACAGTCGGACCCTGCGGTGGGGCCTTTAAAGACACTCAAGGGCTCTGAGTTCTGGCTGTTGGGATGAGCTTTGAGCAAAACTCAAGATGGCAGAGAAATGACTCTGCTTCTATGAAATTATTAAGTAATCAAAACTAATCTATTGGTAATGAAAGTGAGAACAATGGTTACCTCTGGGTGGGCATGAGAGTGGGCAGAGGTGCAGGTAGAGGCTAGGAAGGCGCCTGTGAGGACGTTATGGGTTCTGGAAATATTCTGTGCTCTCCCCACTTGTGTTCATGTTCACCGAATCGTTATGATCCCCTAGTTTGAGGGGTCCTCACTGCCTTCCTTTCCTCTGTTCCCACTGAGCATCCTTTCTCCCTTCTGAGACAGGGGCGCGGTTATTCCAGGACTGTGCTCCTTCTTCCTCCCGGACCACCTTCTGCATGATCAGTTCTCCTCGCATTCCTGCGGTCAGGGTAGGTGTCACTGGCAACTAAAACTGGGCTTGGAACTCATTCTTGCACTCTGCATTCGGTGTTCTCTCCACTCATTATGTACAACGCTGTGCAGCCGTGGCCTGGGTATGCATGTGACTCTCCCCTGGACTGTCCTTTCTTTGAGGGCAACGTCTCGATCACTGCTGTAGCTCAAGTACATGGATGATGTACTTTAAAGAATCAGTTCCAAGTATTGTAATAAATCTTCCTGCTTCCTGTCTCATTCTCAAGTCCTTTCTGAAATTCCTGTCTTGTTACGTTTATTGCTCTTCCTATCAATAGCCCCCTGAACTTTTAGAATGGAGGCCAGAACTCTTCACCTGCTGCTCAAGTGTGATCGAACACAGTGGATTCCTGCTCAGAAGGTCTGAGCCAAAGAGGAACACAAGTCTTGTTGGAAGAAAAAGTTTTTATTTTTACTCGTGACAATTAAGGAGGCAGGAGGATAGTTTTCAAAGTTCTACCTCCCCCCAAAGAGGCTGAGCCATTGCCACATACACTATTTGGTTAATTACACATTGATTTCTTCTTTGCAGTTGGCTAAATTTATCCAGGTGTGTTCAGGTGAAGCTCATGCATGTATTTGCAGCTGCATCTGTAAAATGCTGTGCTACATTTTAAAATTGAGCAAGAATAGCATTTAGTAGGAACCACCATGACCTTGAGACCCTAGTCCTGTCTAACACAGGGACCCTACCCCACAAGCCAACATGGGGTGGGGTAGAGTTGTGGGACCCCTCCTCCCACCACTCTCTCTCAATCGTCCTCTGTCTGGGGACCAGGCCCCTCACCAGTCTCAAACTTAGGTTCTTCAAGGCCCAGTTCAAACTTTCATTCATCATGCAAATACATTTTGCTTTCTATTAATTTTCAGGGACCATGATGTACACTGAAATACAAGTTAGCAAGATATATAATATCCCTGCTCTCACGGAGCCTACATTTTAGCACAATGGAAACAATAGTAATAGTTAAATAAGATAATTAACAATTTCTGAAAAACATTATGAAGTGATTTTATACATGAAACACTAACTTTGTAGAGCATTCTTTAAAATTGTGCAGTCAAAGTCAGTTGTTTTCATTGGAATAATCCTACTGGCATCATTGAGCTTTCAGATTAAATTCTGGGAACTCCCACGGCAGCATCCCTGTGTCTTTCACATGTTGATTCCTTCCAAGGCTTAAAAAAATGTCCCACGGGTGTTTTTTAGAAAAGCTTTTACAAACTTTTCAGTAAGGGAAAGCACCAATAAACAGACTTCAGGTAAGAGAGGTCAGCTATACGAAGTATTGCTGTGCAGCATTCAGGATTTTTGATCATCCACCTTGACTAGGAAATCAAAGGCATAGTGTGACGTGCAGAAAGGGCAGTGGCAGGTCAAGAATTTTCAGTCTCATTCTGTTAGTTAACTATGTGACCTTCAATAATTCACTTAGCTTATTATGCTCATTTATAAGAGGTATTTACAGTTAGAAATCTCTAGATTTTTTTCCTATGTTAAAGTTTCATGATCAATGGCAGCCAGCAGGGATAGGACTACCTCTCATATACCTTACTTAAAAGAAGCCTCATTTAAACAACAAATCGATGTTTTTCTTTCTCCCTTCCACTCTCTCTCAAATCAATAAATAAAATTTAAAAAAGAAGCATCATGTATTAAATTTTGGCTATCTTTAGAAAAGAAATGAAAGTTTCTGATATTTTTTAGCCTACTGCTTTTGTGGTGTTATTGTACTGGCAGTCCCAACGTTGCCAGTTCCAACCGTGGGTTCTCAGGCCTCATCTCATTTAACTTACCTGCAGCATCTGAGCGGCTGACCATTTCCTCCTGCTTGCTGAGCCCTTCGTCACCAGTCTCTTTGTTCTCCTTCTACTTCACTGACTATCTCGGTCTCCTTGCCTCTTCCTCTTTCTCTTCCTGCCGTCTAAACAACGGCAGGACCTGGAGTATCGGGTCTGCTGAGGACCAGGAGGCGCTGGGATACTGTCAGCACAGTCTTAACAAATGTATAGACACTGCTGAAGACAGCAGCCATTTTTACCTTGAAGTCTGTACTGTTGGGTCAATGCCATCACACGAATCTGTCTACTGATGCACATACTTGGAAACCCTCAACTTCTCCCCAGACCTCCAAACTACAAAGTATTCCTTTACTCATCTAGCGATTAGAAGCATAAAAGATTACAAAGATGTAATGGAGATTTTCCATTCTATTATATGATTAAGCTTCATGATATCAATGGAACTGGCTGTTGTCCAAGTCTTGTAACTAACTGGCTTGTGGTGATTAGGAGGAATATAACAACTTGTGTTACTAAATGGTGTCGCATTAGGTCTCCTGGTTGTGAGAGTGGGGTTAGCTCTGATGACACTCCTTGAATCTTGAACACTCACAGTCATCAAGAGGTCTGACGAGGTGGGAGGGGAGCCTGCCGCCCCCACCTCGGCCTCCCACTGCTCTCCAGGAGGAAGAGCGTCTGCCACTTCCTCCTCGGCGTAAGGTCCTTCAGGTAATTTAAGTTTTTACATGCCGTCTGCTTCTCTTGCTTCTCCCTCTCCAAGCAGATGATGTGGACTGATTCAGCTTGGTCATAAATCCATTTTCCTTAATTTTTTTTTTTTTTTTTTTTGCAAAAAGTTCTTATGCATAATTAAAGCTGAAAATTGGCACTTGGTTATAGCAGGGGACACATTTGCTGCTTTGAATTTTGGTTTTCTTTTTATCAAGTAACACATTCCCCCTGTCTCCTCCAAAGCAGCTTGGAGTATGTTCCCTAGAGTCTGTATTTATTGCAAAAATATAGAGCTGTGAGCCGGATTTAAATTCTATAAACTTTCCTATGCAATGGATACTCAGAAATGTTAATGAAGTTTGTATATAAGAGCTAGAAATTTGGAGGCAAATATTTTCTAGGGTACAGCTACTGCATTAATGTCCCTTCTCCAGGGCTCTGACTATTAATTTAGATCCAAGGCCCACTTTTGTTTTCCGTTTGCCCATGTGGGTTATTTATAAACAGTTTGTTTATGACAGCT
Organism: Tonatia bakeri; assembly: GCA_004024845.1. Taxonomy (NCBI): domain Eukaryota; kingdom Metazoa; phylum Chordata; class Mammalia; order Chiroptera; family Phyllostomidae; genus Tonatia; species Tonatia bakeri. The sequence continues at coordinate 19,708 of PVIA01005182.1, forward strand.
CCATGTCTTGTTTTTAAATAAGATCGTGATATTATTACTGCTCATGGCAATCTCCAGTCTGATTTAATAATTCACCTGATACAGTGTCTCTAATTGAATTGTATGAGTTATAGACTGTGATGGGGGGCACAAAGCTACCTGCTGCCCCAGGGCTCTGCTCGTTCCCTCTGCACGGGAAGCTGAAGTTTACAGAGGAATTGCTTGGTAAACAAGAATTTAAACAAACACATGTGGAGACCAAGGGGCACTATTAAGAGCTTGGGTAATGTAATAATGTCACCCATAGCTCTGGGTGTACACACTGCAGATTTATGCAAGTAATTAATAGTGTCTTGCCAAGAGAGTCTGTAGGCTTTTCAAAAGGAATCTTTCTTTGTGTCTTTTGATATTTAAAGAACTGTAATTACGATGGCAGAGCTTTGAGTTCTATTTTTTTTCCATCCTCTTATACACATTAATTTATGGACCAATCCAGCATTACAGACAAGCTAATGAAAGAACCACACACTCCCTTTATAATTTTTTTTACAGTTCCACTGTGCAGATGAATGTAAAGTAGTTAATGCTATAAATAAGCATAATGATGTATCTCTTCTCTCAATTGCCAGTTGTTGATGCTGTAGTCTCACACAATGGAAAAAAAGAATGGAATTTAAATCTCTACCCATCTCGTCTTATTTTTCTCTCTTGTGCTCCAGTTAAGAAATTCAAATGTCTGCCATTATGAAGTTTTTAAGAAAAAGACTCAAACTGGGTTTTTCCTCCTCTATTTTTAGAGTTATGGAAGGCTCAGGAAAAAAGTGACATGACTTCAGCTGTCCGCTCGGGCTCCGTCAGGCTCAGGCTCCAACTCTTCAGCCAGGATTCCTCAGTTTGCCCCACTTTTACTGAGGCACAGTTGCCAAATAAAAATTACATATTAATATTTAAGGTGTAAAATGGGATGGCTTGCTATGTGCATCTATTATGAGGTGACTACCCCCATCAAGTTAATTCACACATTTATTACCTGACATAGTTACCGTTTTTTTTTTTTTTTTTCCGGTGTGTGTGTAGTGAGAACTCTTAAGATCTATTCTCTTAGCAAATTTCAAGTATATAATTTAGTATTTAATTATAGTCACCATGCCATATGTGAAATCTCCAGAATGTATTCATCTCATATCTGAAAGTTTGTACACTTTGACCAAGATCTCCTCATTTCCCCCATGCCTAACCCCTGGCCACTACCTTCCTCCTCTCTGGTTCTGTGAGTTTGACATTTTTAGATTCCGACATAAGTGAGATCACACAGCACTTGTCTTTCTGCGTCAGGCTTATTTCGCTGAGCATGGCAATCTCTTTCATTCTGGTCAGGGTTGGGGAAAAGCCCCTGTGATTAGAGCATGCAGGTCCCTGGTCTTCAGTGCGCCACACCACATGGGACACGCTAACAGAGACACACGTGGGACACATGTGAACCTTCCTGTGTTCACAAAAGTAGTTCAGCTTCTTGTGGCAGAGCCTTGGGTGGGAACCGTGATTGTATGTATTCTCTCAGACCTTTGAGTGTCCCTTTTTGAGTTTGAATGATGTTTGCTTGTTCTACAAACAAGCCATTTTTGTATGCAGTTAACCTAAGGTATAAATTTATTAAGACATTGTACCTAACCAAGGCCAGGGTTCAATGCATTCACATAACTGGATTCCAAAATGTGAGCCACAATTATATTATTTTTATAGAAGCGCTAGAGCCAAGACACTTCCAACCCTTTCTCCGTGCGGTGACTCATTCAGCTTTTCCAAACAAAACCCTCACTGCGCTGCACTTAGTTCTTGGGACTCAGTGGCATGTTCCGTAATGCCAGCATCAAGACGGCCACTTCTCTTCTGTTTACTGTACATATTTTCTCCATGAACTTAGACCTTGAAGGGACTTCTGTACCATCTAACCCACGTGTCATTTTTTTTCACAGATAGGACTCACATTCAGAAATAGGAGGCAGTACGCTGGGGTCCAGCAGAGAGTCGGAGGCAGAGCTGGGAGTTAGGTCTCCATCATTCACGGACAGATGTCCTTCTGCGTAGTGCTACTTGTCAGCTTCGTGGCTGTCAGAGTGCTAACAGTCACTCTGCTGACATCTCAGTTTATTGACCCCTTTGAACTGTGATCCCTGGGGGGCAAAGACCAGGCATGCTTAAGCTGCTCCCTAAGGTGCCTGGGAGAACTTTATAAAAAATGACCAGTGGGTAATGTGCACTATACTCCAGCAGCAACAGGGCATAATTTTCAAAAACCAGTTGGGCTGTGGAATTCCTGACACCGCAAATGTTTTGGTAAATCATCTGGTTCAGCTGAACTATCCCAGAAGGGAGTCATTGAACGTGAGTCCTCTCATTGGTGACAATGAGAGGACTTCTTGAGAAAAACAGAACCCACACAATTGATACAATTTAATAAACATTTAATTTAAACATAATTTGGTAGATAGCATACTAAAATAATGTATAATGGATAGGCTAAGGGTGTTTGTTCGCCCTGTGTTGGTCCTATGAAGGGCATGTGATTAGTTGGGTTTTTTTGCGGGGGGGGGGATGTTGTTTACTGATCTGTCATGGAATTTCACACTTGTGTTCATGGGCTTTGGCAAGTTCTCATATCAATACTCTTGTACTAATTGCCAAGAATTGCCACATACCTTGTTTACATCTGTTTAAGGTTCAAACTCTAAGTACTGGGTGATTATTAACTACATTTCCATAGTAATTGTCACTGCTATTTCTAATCTGCTACTAGGAGGAAGAAAGTGGCCTATGATCCGTTCTCTCCCTTTACAAAAAGATGCAAGTGCTTGCCATTAAAAAATTACCCTTGACACTTAGGACAGACAGTAAGGCAGACTTCATTCAATGGGCGACTACACTGGGGTTTGCAGCAGGGGGGGCGATCAAGCTCAACTCCAAACACAAGGAAAAGTAGAAATGTGCAGCCAAGAAGCAGGTGGGGTCAGTGGACGGAAAATTACTCAGAGAAAACATCAGGAGTCAGGGGGTGTTCTGGGTCAAACAACTTAACAGGATTCTTGCTCAAAGCAGGCCAGGGTGATCTGGCATCACTGGGGGGTGGCAGGGGATGAGGAGTCTGATTAGATGTCAAGGGTGATGAGATATGGTGGAGGAAGGGTGGGCGGATTCTGGTTAAACAGACTTATCAGGAGTCTTGCTAAAATCGAACAATCCAGAGACAAATCCAGAGGTCCAGAAGTTGAGGCCTAGTTGAAAGAGAGCTCAGAGGAGACCGACTAGAGTTGGGTCAAAGGTATCTTTGCCAATGCCCAGGGAAGAGAGAAGACAAGAGGTGAGGTACGATGTGCAGGTAACAATGAAAATAACCAGCCTGATTACTGGTATTTTATAGGAGGGGGATTCTTATCAGTGGGCTGTTTTAGTAAGTTGTCCCTGAGTTAGAACGCTTAGGGTAAACAGACCTAGAATCTGTGGATTAATGAAACATGGCTTCTTAGAAGATGTCACAGATGTAACTTTCTAGATATTATTCAGAGATAGTTTATAACTTGAAATGCTCGCTTCCAGGAGGGAAAACCATACGTCGTCCGGGGAAGTGATCCATTGCTCCGAGATAGAGGGTTCAACCAATGCAGAGAGTAAGGACCTGGAGGGCTGCAGTTGGCATTTCAGACCTCACCTTGCTGTGCCTGTGGCCCTGAGCTACTTGAGTTCTTATGATTATTAGTAAAGTTTGATATGGGTAAGATCCTTGATTCCTGTGAGTGACTCGGCCGCCTGATCCTTTAGCTTAGCTCACCTATGCTGCAGAAATAGAAGGAGATGGGCTTTTCTTCAATGTTCTTTCTCAGCGATGCCCACTTGTAGTAGAGCCACCCGAAGATTTTCCCCCTGAGGATCATTACTGCCCACATCCCATGGTGGAGAAGGCTGGTCTATGTGAATCTCTCTCTCTCTCTCTCTTTTTTTTTTTTTAAGCAGGAGAAGAGACCAACTTTTAGTTTGAACACTATCAGAAATATTCTCTTCAGCAGTGAGGAAAACATCAACTCTTTGGGATTCCCACTTTTGAATTCTCCAAAAATTCTCTCTTGCAGCATCTGCCCAGATTTTTACTGATTCACCATTTTATGAACACTGTGTTTGTGAGCGATGGGTAGATGGCAAATAGGGGCAGCAGTGCTGAGGTCTCTGTCTGTACTGACATTGACTGTTCTTTACATTGTTCTCGAAGGAACAGTGCTTCTCATGGCCATGGACTGAGCACGAGACCGGAAGTCAGATAATGGTCCTATTCTGCTTCTCATTGTTTTTCTGCATTTTAGTGTGTAATTTATTTTCTGGTCTTCACTCTCTTACAAAACAGAATTAAGTATTTTCCTTTTGTGGTAAAAGTTGTCGAACTGTTTATGTTTGTGCCTGTGTGCTCATACATGTGTGTGTGATAGAGACAGACGGTAAAATCTTGTTGCCCTTGGTTCCCTAGCACCAGGAAGTAAATGCAATAAGCAGAAACTTCATAATTGGTTTTTAGATAATAGCACAGCATACTTTATGAGTATCTAATCTCAAACATTCAATACACACTCAATAAAATAATAATAATGCAGCCCTGGCTGGTGTAGCTTAGTGGACTGAGTGTGGGCTACGAACCAAAGGGTCACCAGTGTGATTCCCAGTCAGGGCACATGCCTGGGTTGTGGGCCATGTCCCCAGTGGGGGTTATGTGAGAGGCAACCACACAGTGATGTTTCCCTCCCTCTCTTTCTTCCTCCCTTCCCCTTTCTCTAAAAATAAATAAATAAAATTAAAAAAAATAATAATGCCAGTAGATTGATTGGCAGACAGATCTCTGGAACACAGTGTAACTAAACTAAACCCATGTCATCTGTATCAAACTTTATGACTGTTCTTTATTAAATTAGAGCTTTCAAGAAAGTGACCCTATGTTTCCATATTTTTTGTTCATTGGAAAATAAACTTTTTAAGGTAGGAAAAGCCTCATAGCTAATATATGAAATTCTGTCTAAGATCAGAAAAAAATCATCTCACTGATCTTTATAGGAGTACAAAATTGAACCAAAGTAAGTTAAAACAAAAATTCACCATTTTTAACTATAGTCTTTACCTATACCTATTTTTTTAGTATGTAGTAAATGAAAGAAGATAGTTTAGACTATGTATGTGACAAAAATCAAGAATTATAATTTTAAAAGTATACAATTTTAGGAAGACCAAATTACCCCCAAAAGTCATTTAATACCATGTTGGCCCTTTAAAAAGTGTTTGAATTCACATCAATGATTATTTATTGAGCACTGCTGGGCACAGTCACTGATACTACAGATAGACAGAACAGGTAATACCTGTCCTTGTAGAGCCTGCATCCTAGTGGGCTAGAAAGCAAATGAATAAACTCAACATGTCACTTAGACGGTACATTTGAAACTGACAAGTGCTAAAGAGGAAAAAGAGAGGAAGGAGACTAGGGCATTGTGGGAACAGGAGGCCACTGCAGTTTTAAATGGAGTGATCAGGGCAGACTCTTATGATGAAATACGGGCAAAGGCGGTGAGGAAGTGTGTCTTGTCACTGTATCAGGGAGGACCAAAAGGGACAGCCAGAGGAAACCTGCTGTGGCAGCAGTATGTCCTGAATGCTTAAGGCCAACATAGCAAGAAAGAAAAAGAGTAACAGGGGATAACATCAGAGACGTAATGGTATGTGTGTGCCTGTGCGTGTACATGCAGATTACGCGAGGCCTTATGGACCATTGTACGGTATGGCTTCCTCTGAGTGAGCTCAGAAGTCATCGGAGGGCCTTCAACGGTGGTGTGATACAATATCACTCAAGTGAATTTGCAGTGTTCACTCTGGGAATAAGGTAGGAACGTTAGAGGTGGATGATACTTGAGTCATGGATGAACAAAACTAGGGGGGATTAAAAGGATCATTTGGTTGCAGTGTTGAGTTTAGGTACAAAAGCAAAGACAGTAGTTTGGAAGATATTGCAATAATCCAGGCAGAGTTGATGGTGGCTTGGACCAGGGTGGTGGAAGGGGTTCAGTTCTATGCTTATTGATAAGGCAGACAGAATTTGCTGACAGATTGGGTGTGGAATATTGGTGAAAGAGGAGCTGGAGACAATTCCAAGGTTTTTCCTTGTACCTAGAAGGGTGGAATTGCCAATAACTGAGATGGGGATGATTCTAGAAGAAGGTTTTGAGGCTCATTCTGTGTATGTTAGATGTGAGATGTCTGTCAGATATTCAAATGGAGATATCAAGCTGGTAGTTCAATACATGAGCCTGAAATCCAGGGAAGAGTTCTGGGCTGGAGGTGCACACTGGGACTCTCCAGTAACTAGATGGCAGTTGAAACTATGCCCTTGGACAGGGCCAATGAAGCAACAACTGGAGAAGAGAAGCAGCCCAGGAAGGAGCCCTGAGGAGCCTCAATGTTCAGAAGTTGAGAGGCTGGGGAAGGGCTAGTAAACAACGCTGAGAAGGAACCTCCTGGGGAGCAGGAACCAGCAAGCGAGTGCGGTGTTCGCAGGACAAGTGAAGACAGTGTTTTAGGAGAAGGCTTGTTCGTTGTTTTGGAATATGATCTATTGAGATTCTATCTTGAACATTTAGAGATTCTCCAATATTTGCCACTTAATACTACAAAAAGAGGGTAATTACTGTAGCATAAACATTATTTGAAACTGTAGGGGAGCAGGATTTTTGATACCACAAAGTATGTCTCTTTAGCATGAGGATTATTTTAGGTTGATTTTAAGAAGCGGTCTCGGGAAGGGTTTTATATCTTCCCCTTAACTATCTGAAGATAATTTAGGTAAAGGGCCTGGTCCAGGAACAGCACCATCACCAGAGATATCTACAGAAAATATGAAGCTAGGTTTGCGGGTGGCAGGGAGGGGGCAGACTGCCATGGAGACCAGAGTCATCTCGGTGTCCCACTGTCTTGGCATGGCTTGGCAAACATTTCTTTACCAAACATTTGTTTTTCTATCTCTATGTCCATTGCCTGCCTTCCCTTGGCAGTCCCAGACTCCTGCCTGTTTTCCTTCATTCCAAGTGGTGCATAAGCCCCAGTTGCCTGACCACCTGTGGGTCCCCATATTCTTATGGAGCCCCCATATGTATAAAATTAAATATAACTTTTCCTGTTAGTTCCTTTCATGTCAATTTAATTTTTAAACCATCCAGAACTTAGAAGGGCAGAAGAGAGATATTTCCTCCCCAACAAAATCAAGCATTTTTCTTCTAAGAAGAGAGTGAGATAGTCCTTTTTTCCTCTTTATTATTCTTTGGGAGAAATATCAGAGTAAACTAACATTAGTTTGAACCTTTTACATGATGGATGATATGGTGTAGCTTGAAACAATTTGGAGGCAAACAGTATTTGTAAATGTGTAATAATAAATACTGATTTTTTTTTTACTTAGGTAACAATACAGTATTTAAAATGAAATAATTGACTAAGAGCACATTTTTAAGAAATGTGATGAAAATACAAGTTCTCCCCCCCCATCTACATGCTAGATATGGAGGATGCTTGCAGTTTATACATACCCACTCAAGCACTTCCGGTTCTTTGAGGTTATTATTTTTTTTGGTGCCTTTTGTACATTTGCAGAAAGAATTACTCATTTGCAAGTGTGTGAAACTCATGAAGGCAGATGGAACATTGTATTACATGATCTCTAAAGCCTCACCTAGTTGAAAGATTCTAAGAATAATGCTTTTACCAGTGGTCTGCATTAACCAAGTTGGATGGAGGTTGGGAGTTAGCAGCCCTTCAAATAAGCTGGATTAACCCCACTGCCGTTTCTCTTAGGGAAAAGGCAGCTCAGCTTTTTAAAGCATATAGGTCATCAGTAAAAGTTAGATTATAAAAGTCTTCAAGTCACAATCATTCCATAGAGTAATAGAATTGAATGTGATTTAGGCTTAAGAGTGAGGGAAATGAATTTTTAGTTAAGAGCCATGAAAATCAGCACTATTTTATATAGTTTAAATAGACTGCTATTCTTGGTTCAATATAGAAATTCATTCAGTTCCGTTTCTCCGAGTTCAGAGGTAATAAAAAGATACACATTTTTCTTCAAATTCAATCAATTTCGGAAGGGCCTATAATTTTAAAGCTATTTTTTTTTGTTTAAATTGCATAACTACTAATTTTTCATTGCCAATTCCCAAGAGAGATAATCCAATCCAATCCTTTCATGCCTGTTTTAAGATTCCGTGGAGGAAGCACTCAATGCCAGACAGGTCCTTTCACTCTTCCGGTGTTGTCTGATGTTTCAAAGGAGTTCCAAAGTGGGCAGAATCTCTGAGAACTTCAGACCAGCACCTTCTCTCTCAGCAATGACTCCTTTGGTAATAGCATGTTGTAAACAGCAACTTGTTTGGGGGGAATGTTCCAGAAACTTGCCTCATGAATGGAATTTATTCTCATGTGAAACTAGTAATGGATTAAGTTCATCAAAATTGTCTGAGAATAAAAGCTGATTTTAGGGTTAAAAGGATGCAAAGTTGAAGTAACCGCTGTTAGAGTCAGGAAGTGGGCCAGTGGATACTTGAGACCCAGATGAACAGGACAGATTAGGGTGGGCATGTGGGAAGGAGTCTCGGTCCAGAGGCTGGTGGGAGGCCAAACCCAACAGCTGGTGGGCCGCACACACGTGGATGCAGAGTCATGGGGTGGGGCCCTTGGGCCTGGTAAGGGCCTCCACTCCTCCAGAGAGTGTCCCATGCCCGAGTGGGTGCGACATTAAAGAGCGAATAAAAAACACTATGATGGGCCAAGAGAGAGGCTGTGAAAGAAAGAAGTAAGTTGCATATCACAGTATGCGATTACTTTGGTAGTCCCTTTTCTGCTTTCTCAACAAGGGATGCCATATTTCCATTGTGTGCTCTGCTCTGCAAACTCTAGCTGGCTTTGACCCCAGCCACTTGAGTTCATGGTTACCGGCCTCAGTGGCTTTCCAACACAGCCAGCCAGCCAGCCCTAGACGTTTCTCTCGCCAGCTGCCTCCCCAGTGCTCACAGTGCCTACACAGGCTCCACTCTCCTCAAATGCGTGCTCGTCCTCCCTCCACCTTCATGTCAGCAAACAGCGCCATCTCTTACTCAGAGCAAAAGAAATAGAAGCCACCAGGCGAAAATCTCCTTATGATCTGAACCTGCATTTCTTTACCTCTCCGCTTACCCCTCACCTGCACCCTGCATTCCACCCCTTCCTGCCTTCCCAGAATGGAGCCTTTCCCTCCTCTCTCTGGAGCCAGCACTAGAGACATTGTCTAGAGACGTTGCCTGGGACTGGGTCCCAGCTTTGTCCCTTAGAACTTGTGTGGCCTTGGGCAAATCTCTTAAAGCCCTATGCCTTAGTTTCCCTATCTGAAAATTGGGATAAAATAGTACTTATTTAACTTTGTTGTTATAAAGATTAAATAATTTGGTAAAATGATTAGAAGAAGGCTGGTACACATTAGGAGCCATAGAAATGTTTATTTAATACAATCAGAGAAAAAGGTCCTCTCCTTCCTCTTCAAACTTTTACATACTTGACTCCTTTTAACATACCCAGTTCTCCCCCATCTTAAAAATGGCCCTTCCTTCACCTACAAATTCCTTCCAGCTATAGCTTCAGTTCTTTCCTCTCTCCAACACTAAAGTTCTTTGGAGTTATCTACATACAATTTCTTCTTCCTCACTGCCCACCCACCCACCGGCTCACATCATGATGCCCGTCTTAGTATTCACTGAAATTGATCTAGTCATGAAGATACATACATTGATGTCACCAAACCATGTGTGTATGTATACATATATATATACAGATATATATATGATCTTTCATTAAATGCTAGACCTTTGCTTTCTCTCATTTGCATACTAAATGTAGGACTACAGATGGCTTAATGTTATTACAGCTGCTGAATCAACTTACATTAGCTGCAGAATTCTACTGCCCTTGCCACAGAAAATGACCTTGAACTATTGAAGAACTTGCTGGGCTTGTGTGGGAAGACAATAGCAAAAGCAGGGTTGATTCAAATGATAGGTTCTATATTTTAAGGTCCTTCCAGTCATTCCAAGGGCAACTAGAAACCTTTTTTAAAGTCAGAATTTAGGTCTAGAACCTCTACAGACCCCCTTTTCTCCCTCCATGTTGTTATTTCATGCCCAAGCACCACCAGTTTCTCTTCTACTTGTGATGAGGTTGCTGAACATTTTGTGGTCTGTCTTCTTTTCTCCTCTGCTTTCCACACTTCCCTTTTAAATAAAGGAGGATAAAAGAAAGAGTGCCTTTTCTACCCATTACAATAATTTTACCTTTGCATCAGCATGTTTCTCACTTCTCAGAGTTTGTGAAAACGTAACTCTTACAACAGAGGTGCGTGGCAGCGCGTCTGGAGTCTGTCTGAGATCGCAGAGTCCCTTTTCACGTTTGGGCAATCCCGAAGGCCAGTGAAAAGTGCTGAATGAATCAAATAAGAGCTTGTGAAGAGAAGTTCAATGGATTGGGATTATTCATTCTGATAATAAGGGAATTTGCTAAAAATAATATTAATTTGTCTCACACAATGTGATCTATTAAAAAGGGAAACTATAATATCTTTAAAACAAAACCTCTTTCTCTGTAAATCTTGGAGGCACATCTAAGCTGAGTGGAGGGAAGTTCTCTTGGAGGTACTGGTTTTAGGGCCAACTCAGGGTCAACCAGGAAAGGAAAACCAAACCACACAGAAACTAGAACAGGGGAAATTTCATGTAAAGAATCATAAATTATAACCGGGAATTGGAGTTACAAAGGATTGACTAGTAAGAAGAGAACTTCAAACGATACAGGAGCAGCAGGTGTAAAGCGCAGCCATTACTTCTAGGCCTGAGGCAGGGTACCGGGGAAAGGGGTCCTCGTCCTGGCCCCCGGGTGAGCAAGCAGTCCGTGTTGGAGAATGCATGACTAAAGTTCCGTGACTGGCAGAGAAGCCACTAAGGTGTCGCTCAGGTGGAAGTTGCTGCAAACGGACCCTCTGGAACTTGCTGGAAATTCACCCACTAGGGCACCAGGGAACTCTTGATTGGTAGGGCAGGTACCTCATTGGAGGCACTGTGCTATAAAAGCTCCTGGAGAGGGGGTGCCAAGGGGAGCTGCTGGTGGCTGGGCCCCTGTGAATGCTGCGTGAGCTGGCACCTGACGACGGGGTAGGCACTGTACGGCTTCGGAGAAGTCATCGGAGCTGTAAGAGCTGGCGGAGAAAGCCCCAATGAATGAGGAAAGAAAACCCCTCGCTCCCGCAATGTCTCTCCAGGGCCCTCTATTGGCGAAGGTTAATATCATCCCACCTGGCAAAGAAAAACTAAAGATCCACAGCGATTTTTGCCGAGCAGGCAACGAAGAGTCATTTTGGAGATGAGACGGACAATAAACTTGTAACTGGGGATATTTCTGAGACAGTGACAGGCAAGTTGTCTGGCGGTCTAAGGAAAGGATTCTGGATTTGGTGTAGCTGTGTGATCTCTCGGACTGCAGCCGGGAGGTTGGGCTATATAACCTGGATCACGCTCAGTTCCTGGCATTACTCTGTCAGTGGTTCTCTGTGGGGCTTGTGTTGCCTTTGCAACAGCTCATTAGCCTCTTGGACTAGTTTTCTTTTTTTAGTCTCGAGGAAGTCTTTTTATTATTGTCATAGTTGCCAATCTGAGACAAAAAAAACTTTTTATTGGAGATTAATTTAGATTTTGTTTAAACCCCTTCTGGACTTTTCCTCACCTCATGTATAATAAAAGAAGCCTTGGTTTCGTTTTGTCTGGGTGCGGTTTTTGGTCATTTGGAGGGACCATTGCAATCTCTGGAACTGGGAACTTACATTTTAAAATACTGTTTACATATTAAACCACAGCTGAGGAATGAAACATTTTCTTTTTCTCCCCAAACTGACTTGTGCCAAAAATTATTTTTGTTATCTTCATAAGTAAAAGAGTAATAGACCTTGTAAATTCACTCAATAAGTCTTGTTAATACTTTTTGGAGTAAGTCCCAGAAATTGAGAATAAGGTTGATTGGGTAAAAATCCTATTGCAAGCCCAGTGGTTTTTAAATTCCTTGCTTTCTACAGAATTGTAGACACTCAGTAGCTTTTCAGTTAATGGATCATTAAGAAAAAGGACTTCAAATAATATAGTACTTCATGATATTTTTATAGATTAATTTAGAAGTAGTTTAAAGAATTCCTTTATATCGCTCTAACAAAACCCCACCCATTATCATTTGCTTATTTATGTGGACAAGTTTCTCAGCACCTGCATATTTGAAAAGGAAAAAACCAGAAATACAGCTTTTGTTGAACACATCTCATCCTGCTGGTGATAGTTGTCCACAGACACAGGGAGTAACCAAAAGGGAGCCTTGTGGGTCTCAGAAGGTATTTTTCTAATAAGAAGATGTTTGGGGGGCAGAATTCTTCAGATGGACCCCCAGGATTTCTGACCCCTGGTTAATGAATCAGGCACTAATCTAGATTTTACTGTGAAGGGACTTCGCAGAATTAAATGTACTCATCAGTTGGCTTTAAAATAGGGAAAGTTCTGGATGATCTGGTGCACCCAATGTAATCACATAAAACTTTAAAAGCAGAGGAGGCTGGTGGAAGCGTCAGCTGGAGAGATGCCACAGCCACAGAGGAGCAGACGTGGAGAGCAGGGTGACATGCTGCGTAGCTGCTGATTCTTGACTACCTGCAAGGACCACAGAGAATTCTCCTGGAGCTAAGGGTGGTCCCCAGCAGACAGACAATAAGGAGGTAGGACCTATGCCCCAAGGAATGAACAGATTCTGTTTAAATTACACAACAACCCAATGAGGTAGTTATTACTTCTCTTTTCCAGGTTAGGAAGCCACATTAAGAGATAGTAAGTAACTTGCCTCAGCTGGTAAGCATGTGGACACGGATCCAGAGCAGCAGGTACTTGACTCCAGTGCTAATCAGGGACCCCCTATATTTTGGAATCAAATGGATCGTCAGTTTACAAAAGAAGGAGGCAGTTACTCAGCCTCATCTATAAAAAGAGGTAATACTTATTAGCAGCATTCTGGTGAAAAAATAGTAAAAATATTGAAAGGAAGCTGCTGAGTTCTTAATAAATAAAGCCCTCTCCTCCAAGCCTTAAACTGGGAAAAGGTTCCTCGACGCAGAGGATCCTAGCCCCTCTCCTGTCACTCCTACTCGTCGGGAGGATCCCCTCGCCTTGGGAACCGCTTGCAGGCCTCCAGCAGGGGGCACCACTCTCCAGGTTTTACAAGAAAGCTCAAGCATGTACAAGTGATTTTTCCCTTTAATACCCCATAACACAGGCTGGAAAACTTCACTAAAGTCTGGGAATCAATGGAGATAAAACCAACATGAAGAGTAATATAAAACTAGATCATTTGGGTTGAGAAATATGGATCGCTTGAACTTACCCAGGCATGGCCCAGGGCAACTAACTAGTATGTGATCTTGGCTGGCTTCTGAGGTTTGGGCTACTCATTTGCAGTCTTAGAAACCATGATGTCTATGTGGTAGAACTATTGTGAGAATTAAGTTCCTTCATTTAACATGTATTTATTGAACCCCAGGCTATGCCTTCAACGATAACTAATGTCTAAGTAGTTTTTGCTTAGTGGTGCAGTTTTCAACGTGCCAGCTACATTAGCTCATCTGATCCCCCAGGGAGGAGGGTGCTCTTTTACTCCCATTTTACATATGGCAACAGTAAGGCCCCAAGGTGCTAAGAAGCTTGCACAGGTCACACTGCTGGTGATTGACACAACCAGGACAGGAATGCAGGCAGCCTGGTTCTGAAGGATGAAGATTCTACCATGGAACTTACAAGCTAGTGTGCTACACATGCAAGGAACATGGGGGTGCATAATTGCCATGGAAGCAAATGCTATGAGGAAATGAATAGGGTGTGTGGCAGAGAACAATGGGGAAGGCCTGTTGGAGATCCTTGAGAGGGCGATCAGCAAGTTTTCTGTGAGGAAAGTGACCTTTAAGCTTGGATTAAATTAGATAATTTGTTTGTTAAAGGGAAGTCTGGGCACCCTGCCAATAGATTTTTCCCTTCATTTCTTCCATATATTGAAATAAAATTTTGCATAAATTTTCTTGACCCTGCATGAACTCTCACCGCTTTTGGCCACCCCAGGAGGCAGATGAGGATGGGGGTGTGGCCCTCATTAATCAGGGGCCTTGACTTTCTTGTTCAGATGAAAACTAGGAAAGTAGCAAGGACTCCCATGCTTGAACAACTGGCATACAGATGCTTAAACAGTACTTTGCTTGCACATGAACTCTTTTATTAGATAATTGAGAAAACCTAGCTGTTTACAGGTGTTGTCACTTTCGTGCCTTTAACAATTTGTTCAATTTCAAAAGCATCAGCTTAGTTCTGCTGTTACGATGGCTTTGAAAAGGCGTTAAGACTTCCGGAAATTCATTGAGGGTTAGCAGTATCTTTGCCTATGCTTTTTTTATTTCGAAATAATAGCTGATTTCTCTGGCAAACCCATCATTTCTCATTTAATGGGTAGTACTTCAGTAATTGAACTAGCTTTTTGAAAGCTACAGTGGCAGCTAAGGAAATCATAATAGAGGACTAAAATAAGATAAATGGGGAAAAGGACGCATTACCTCTCTTTGCACATCTGGTTGTTATTATTGTTAATAATAGTAAAATTCAAGAAATTGGCATAACTGTCTTTTTTATCATCGTTTAAAATATCCTTGGGAATGTCACATAAAATAGCAGCCACAGCAGTGCACTGTGAATTATAGTACAGTAAGAAAACTGGCAGTGGTGGGTTCTGCCTGACAACTGCTGCCTGATATTGTGAAAGCAAAATAGTCACTTAAATATTTTTAAGGCATTTTAGTAAAAAGAAAAAAAAGGGAACTCATACTTCTACAGGAGCTTTCCCCTTCATCCTCCTCCTTTCATGGTGATACATTTATATGCAGGGACTGACAGTTACAGTACGGCAGGCAGAGTCTGAAATGGCCCCACTTTCCTCTGCGTCCTGTGTTCATGCCCTGTGTCTGGTGAGTATGGACTAGGCTTAGCGACTCACTCAACAAGTAGGACATGTAGAAATTGTGGGATGCCACTTCTGAGGTTAGGTTGTTGATGATCGTGACTCCCATCTTGGTGGGCTCTCTTGCCCTCCTTTAGATGTCTCACCTGGGGAACAGCTGCCATGTGTGAGCAGCCTGTGGAGAGCCCTTCAGGAGAAGGGACTGGGGCTTGCTGATGACCACAGGAACTAACTGGGAAGCAGAACTCCCCCCAACCCCCTCCCCACCCAGCTGGGCTTCCAGATGAGACCACAGCCCTGGCAGACAGCTCAATCTCCTCATGAGAGACCTGGAGCCAGGGGCACAGAGCTAAGTGACACTCAGATTTCTGACCTGAAGAAACTGTGAGATAATAATGCTCATTGGTTTAAATGATGCAATTGAAGGTTTGCTGGTTGTGCCTCAAAAGATAACTAATATACATGGGAAGGCAATAGCAGTGAGAAATTCTGGAGTGGGCCCTATGTCCCTGAACAAGGGAGTTAGAATGACATGATCCCAAGTCACTGCTGTGGCCTGGTGCTCAGAGCGCATGCCAAGGTTTATGTAACCTCTTCATTTTTCTAGACTGAGGCTCAATCTCTGTCTTTAAGCCTCTTTATTAAAAGCAATGGAAATGGAATCTAGCCAACTAAAACAAAAGCAAACTTACTGGAAAGATATCCAGGGTGTAGTGAATGTTGGTGAGGCAGGCTGTAGAAGCAATGGGAAGCTTTGAGGCTGGGTGTGGGGATAGGCAGGGACCCACAGAATTCCGGGGCTGGGAAGAAGCATGGCAACCTTTTCCTAGCAGCAACTTGGTTCAGGACACAAGGCAATATATGACCTCTGAGGTTATTTTCTATCCTTGCCTTGCTCACTCACTTCAAGATTGAAGCCCTGAAAGAAAGCATTCAATTGACCACAGTTTGTTACATGCTCAACCCCTAGTGGCTTTGGTGCTGGGAAAGGAAGGAAGGGCCCTCTGGCTTGCTGAGTGGAAGGCAGGCACCAGGGATTTACCCTTTATGGCAGAGACTGTAACTCTTTCCCTGTTATTTGCTTTCCTCTTCAGTTTTAGTAAAAGTTTTTGCTGGATTAAAGCCTACATTTTTTCCCAGCCTCCTTTATACAAAAGTATGTATCTTATTTCTACTCAGTGGGATCACACGAGTAAGAAAGGTGCAACTTCTGAATTGCACCCTTAAAAGGAAAGGTACTTATGTTCCCTTTCCCTCATCCCTTCTTTTTATAGCTGAATGTAAAAATTGCAGGAAGTCATCTTTGCCCTTGTGGACAAGGACCACATGTTAGGGATGGCAAAGCAAGAAAATGGAAGGAGGCTATGTACTCAGTGCTTTCAAGCTGCCACTCAGGCCTGGGCCACCATCTTGAATGCTGTCAGAACTTCCGTGTTATATGTCATTTAAGAAAGAACATCTGCCCTGGCTGGCGTAGCTCAGTGGATTGAGCGCGGGCTGCTAACCAAAGCATTGCAGGTTCGATTCCCACTCAGGGCCCATGCCTGGGTTGCAGGCCATGGCCCCCAGCAACTGCACAATGGTGTTTTTTTTCTCTCTCTTTCTCCCTCCCTTCCCTCTCTAAAAATAAGTAAATAAAATCTTTTTTAAAAAAAGAACGTCTGTGTTACTAGATAGAAATAAATTTCTACCTTCTTTAAACAAGCTCTCATGGAAGCAGCCCAGTAGGTATCCCGAGGCTACAGCCACTGGGGGAAAGATAAGGCCCCCAGAACAAGGCACCACCAGGATGGGGAGCATGTGCTGCGTGGCCAGATGTCAGACCTCCTCTTGGGCTAATGCCATCACATTGCTTAAGAGGTTCATACCATTTTGTGAATGAAAGACTTCATTCATTTTGGACGATGGCATCACTATATTGGCAAATTGGAATCCCTACTTTGGACCTGTACCCTGGCAGTGAATTTCACATTTACCAATTCCCACATCAACCGATGTGCCTGTACCAGTTCTCACATCCTTTGTCCTTTCCCTGTCCATGGACACCTTTTTATGGAAGAGAACTCTTTGGGCGTTGGACGTTTTGAGCTGGAAGGTACTTCAGTGAGCAAACAGTTCCTAGTCAGTCCTTGTGGCACAGTCTCCAGGGAAGCCTTTTGCAAACATGGACCCTGGCCCTACAACCTCCTCCCCACACTGGCCTCATTCACTCCACACGGTTTAGTTTCAGTATTAGTTGCTCTTTGAGGGCACTGGTCAGTTCCACAAGAAGGTAAAGAAGTCCCAGCTTCTCCTACAGGCCTTGTGAAGGAGTCTCTCCACAGTGAAGGGGCCATTTTCCCTCCCAGTCCATGGTGCTGCCCCTGGCATTGATCATTTGCTGCATCTCCATATGGATCAATATGGCTTGCCCTGGCTGGTCTGATTCTCTCGAAGTGAAGAGCTTCTGAGGATGGCAGGGCCTCTAGACATTTCCTAGCCTTGTCAGGCCCTGAGGCTTATTGTCCAGTCCTTCCTGGGGCTTCCCCTTTCTGAGGGGTCAGGCGGCTTGGGTGTCGGACTTGCATCCCCAGAGCTGCCTAGGTCTGATGGAAGCTCTGCTGTCTTCCACGCTCCAGGCCTCTGCATCTAATCACCACCCAGGGCAGGTTCCCATGCCTTCCTACCTCACCCTAGGTGCACAAAGGTCTCCAGACCCTTCCTATCCAAGGAGGTCCATGCTGGTTCCCTCAAAGCCTAAATAACAGCAGCTGGTAACTTGGCAGTGAGGAGCCCAGGAAGCACAGACTGAAATGCTCCCAGGGGAGGGTCAGGTGGTGACTGGAGGTGAACAAAGAGTAGGGGGTGTCCTGGGGAACTGCAGAGCACACACCCACTGAAAGGGGCAGTTACGACTGGGTGTTGCTAATCTCCCTTGGAAATAAACACCCAGTGCGTCCGAACTTTTGATTTTTCAAAAGAAGCTGAACATTTGGATTTTAAAAAGATGTGAAATATCCCTATTTTAAAATGTTGGCAACTAATATTTAAAAAAGAAATTACACTATGGGTTTTACATTTCAAAGCCGGATTTGTACTATGGACCACTGGCTAGAATTTAGCAATATGGGTCCTAGTGGAGAAAAGGGGAAAAACTCCTTTTAGTTTTGTTCCAAGGGGTGTAATGCAAGGAGAGAAACAAATAAGATAGCCAATACTTTCTCAATAACTTATCTTCTTACATCAGTTATTATGTTGCAGGGTTTAAGCAACAAATTGAATACTGATAATATACAAAGCCCAGTATATGGCAGGTGTCAAGTGATTAAACAATGTGTAACTTAGTTTATAGCCTTGAGGTAATTTCTGCTCTATTCTACTTGCTTATCTCTGCCCTGGCACCAAACTCTTTATCATCGTGGCTTCCTAAGGTATTTGGTAGGACAAATCTTAAAAATGGCACAGAATTTTATTGAAGTAACATATTTAATTTACTCACATACATGCACATGTTTAAACAGATGAAATCGGAAGCATCCAGTTTTTTCACTGGAAGGGATCTCAGAGTTTGTCTAGCACTTCACAAATGAGCAAAGCGAAGCCTGGAAAGATTAAATGGCTTGCTTAAAGTCCTCCAACTAGTTGGTGATTTGTCAGATCACTATAAAAAATTCTTTTTTTCTTCCATGTAGAATTCCATTGTGTAAATGTACCATAGTTTTTTGATCCACTCATTTGCTGATGGGCACTTAGGTTGCTTCCAGCACTTGGCTGTTGTAAATTGTGCTGCTATGAACATTGGGGCACATAGGTTCTTTTGGATTGGTGTTTCAGGGTTCTTAGGATATGA
>PVIA01005182.1:38732-120824 GCA_004024845.1 Tonatia bakeri
GGGGGAAAAGGCAGAAAACTGTACTTAGACAACAATAAAATAAAAAAAAAACAAATAAAAATAACACAATTATTTTTATCCTCACCCAAAAGTATTTCTTGGTTGCTTTTAGAGAGAGAGAGACAGACAGAGAGAGTGGGGGAGAAAGAGAGACATTGGTGTGAGAGAAACATCAATGTGAGAGAGGAACATCAGTTGGTTGCCTCCCATACATGCCCTGACCAGGAATCAAACCCACAACCCAGGTATGAGCCCTGCCTGAGAATCAAACCCTCAACATTTTGGTGTATGAAATGACATTCCAACCAACTGAGCCATAATGGCCAGGGTGGTGATTGTGTTAGATTAGAAGTGATGTGTTTTAACTTCTTGTCCAAGTCTTCTGTCTATGCTGAGCTTCTGTGACTCCATGTACCCTTTTGGTGTGGCTGATAATTTCACCCTCCAAGCCACTGCTCATGATTAAGTCATCAGGCACCGAAGATCCTGCGTGCATGTCACCTTGCAGAGTAGCATACTGACATGTTAGTTCAGACTGGACTCGAGGTTGCACTGGGGTGGGGAGTGGGTGCCAGGCCCAGATGAGCTGTGCCGGTGGACCTACCACTGGGAGGACGTGAAGACAGACTTCGCCAACTTCTTAGCTTTCCCTCTGATCAGCTGCGTCACAACAGTAAAAGCAGGTACACAAGCAGAAAAGGCTGGGTGCTAGAGATAACTTGCTGGATGCTTAAACTAAGGCAACAGCATGGACATAATTAAATATTAATAGTAAGCGTAGACTGTATTTCTATTTAAATAGTCAAAATTAATTCAAACTTGACTTAAAAAATAGTATTTGCTTCCCCTTCCACCAAGTCAAGTACAATCCTAAGTATTTGTGCAATGTAGGCTTGCAGTTGGAGCTTACCTTCCTTCATCAGGGAACATAGAAACTTGTGACTATGGCTGGGACTCATGTTATGTAACCAATTAGGTCTTTACAAGGAGGAGTTGGGTTACTGTAAATACTGCCCAGAATTTTTAGTCCACTTTCAGTGGGTCCTTTGCGGGGGAGAATGTATATGTATCTCACAATAATAATACCATCATCATGAAACAGTCACAAACCCAGTTGAGGAATATATGTAAACTCATTTTTCTATAACTAAAATTAAATTTTAATATTGTATGCTAATTGATTGGAGTTTGTAAAATCTTTATTTCAACCTATTGGGGTTTCACCTTTTCCCTCTGGTTCTATCATATTTCTGGGGACTTACATGCCAAGCAACTAGAAAGAAGGGAGACCTCTGGTCCTCAGCTATCATCCGTCCACATTGGTATCCACTGAGGCATCTGTTCACCTACCTGGCCCCGGGGGATGGCTCGTGAAGGGCACCTTGTTCTTGCCCTACAGGCCTGTGCTGGTCCCAACTGTTGCTTCTGCTCCTTCAGCATCACACTTGAGGTCACAGAATCATCAACTTTCAAGCTACTCCAGTGCTCAGGCTGAATAGTGACCTAGGCCAGTAGACTCCCCAAAACCTATGGGTTCCAATACCTCCCCCCTGGAACACATACTGGAAGAGTGGTGTGCAGCCATAGCTACGCTGTTCACTTCTCTCTGCCTTTTTTTTTTTTTTGACTCAGATGAGTCCTTCTTTTCTACCAGGAGAGACCTTCCTGGAAGAACTAGGAAATGATACTCTGAGGCTAGAATGTTGCCACTGAGGCTTCTCAAGTCAACCTTAGACAGCCAGAGGCAAAGAACTCTATCGCCCTGGATTGGAGTGACTTATTTTTTTTTGTCCAGGATACAAAGGGATAAATGTGATGAGATTATATTTTTGGAATATTACTTAATGTCTTCACTACTTCCACTATTAAGCTAGATAATTTCAAGTTTGTTGCCTTAGGGATATCAAAAGAAAATCAGGATGAATCAGAAGGAAAAAAAAAATCAGTTCTTAGTTTTTGATCATCAGCAGCCAAACCTGTCCTACTCAAAATGTTAGCCCCTAGTCCATAGCCCTGTAGCTATTTAAATTTAAATTAATTAAAGTTAAAAAAATGAAGCAGCCAGTTTCTTACTTGCACATTCTGGCTAGCTCAGAATTATGGATCATTTCTACCATGGCTAAAATTGGACAGCTCCGAGCTAGACCATAACTCAGAGTGAGCAAAAGGGAAGCTTTTAGCTTCTGGGACTTGAACAGATTTCCCTGGCTGGGGGAAAGGGATTGAGGAGGCATTAGAAAGGAAAGAGGGTGGTGGGTCACATCCGAGGGAGTGGGTCCACATCTATAGGTACTCAGTATCCATAGGGGAATGCTGTCCACTGAAGACATCTGGGAACTTCATGGGCACCACGTCAGTGTCCAAAGACCATCTGGCCTCCATTTGAGATTGCACCACACAGGGCCTGCCTTGAGGAGTCTCGTCAGGTGTTTTTCCCAGCGGCATGAGTCATAGGAGGATCATTGGTCCAGGTCTGGCTTCAAGGCACTGACACAATTAATTTGAAGTGTGGTGCTGTGGGTATTACAAAAGACACAGAGGATAATCATGTAAATTATAAGGGTAGAATTTGCTTAGAGCTGTTTTTTCAAAAATAATGTACAAAGCCATGGCCAACTCCAGAAAATTTGCAAGGCCACCATTAGGAATCCTTCTTCAGATGTGCCCAGACCGTCTCTTCTAGTTGACTAACTATTATTGAACCCGAGGGTCGTGGGAATAGAAAGTAAAGATGCCAAGCGGTGGACGCATTTAATGCTGGGAGGGTGTTGCTATCAAGCTCTCTCTCAGTCAGTTCTCTCGAGTTGGAAAGCTCCTGGGTTGCAACGTGGGGGTCATAATTGATCTCAGATTATTCCTGCAGACTTCCGCTCTGCCTAACCCATAGTTATCTGTCTTCTTTTTCCTGTGTTCCAATCGGTCATAAGATAATTCTCCCATTAAAATGCATCTTCATGCTCCCTTATAAATTACCCTTAATACATATTAGATTATAATCTCCTTGAAGTCAGGGACTGCTCTTTGTTCTACTGCCATTTAGCTTAGTGCCATACATTGTGCCCATGGATGAGAGGGCAGGTGCAGAAAGGATGTAGATGGAAAAGAGCTGATTGTCAGCTTGGGCCAGTTCACTAAGGACAGGACAAGCAAACAAGCAATAAACTAAAAACCATTTGCAGATGAACGGAAAGGTTGAATAGTACAGTTTTGAATGATTTCAGATTGAAATTATTATGGCCTTAGCTTCTCATTCACCTTTGTCTAGGCTGACCCCAAATTGCTTTTTGTGATGGATTTGACCTTTGACTATGGTCCTCCTTTGCATGATACCATTTAAAAAATAATGCTCTTTTATTTAGGAGTTTGTCTCCTTTAAGCTCTTCAACTTTGACCCAAGGATGTTGCTGCAGTGACTGTTAAGGAACAAAGATCTGGGTATTAATCAGTAACATGTAATTTCTGTATTCAAACTTAACGCAGCACCATGTGGGTCACACCTCATTAAGAAAATTAGTATTTCTAGAGACTCTCTGAAGACTATGAGCCATCTAGTCCTCTTCAATGTATAGACTAAAAATCTATCTTAAATATTCAATTAACCTCTTTTTAATTCAAGCAACAGAAAACCACTCCAGCTAACAATGAAAAGCAGGATTTATTTATATAATACTGGGGGAAATGCATACAAGTGGAGAAGCAACTGAAAACCAGGCTTCAGGAAGGGCAGGAACCAGGGAAGCTCATGGGACTTCAGCAGGAGGAACTCTGTGGGTTTCAGATTTCTCTCTGCATGCTTCTGTATGATGATTCAGTTCCTGTCCCCCAAAGACTTTGTATTTCTGTTCAAGATTGAATTCAGGGAGGATAATTTTTTGGCTTTCTGGAGTCAAGTATCTCTATCCTTGAATCAGTGAACCATGGCCAGTGAACAGGGAGAGGTTTGTGTAGCTGGGCATAGTCAACGGTGGGATGTGGGCCACCACCTAGCTGGTGTTTAATACGCTGACACCGACGAGCTGGCTATTCTCTCCTTGCTCCTCTAGGTCCATCTTCCAGCCCAGGACAGGGACCCCACCTACAGACCGCATCACCTGCTTGTCTTTCCCGCCTCTTCCAGCACCAACAGGAAAACAGGAGCCTGGGAGAAGAAAGCCTCAAGGTATTTCCCCCTAACTTCCTGCTTCCTTTAGGGCTGCTTCCTAGGAGCAGGCACTTTTCCCAAACTAGAGCTCTCACTGGGTGCCTCCAACTCCACAGCTCCACTGGCAAAGTCACGGCCACGCCACTTTTGGAGTTTTAACAGCTTCCTGATGCCACTGTGTTCTGGATCCCTCAACACCTCTTGCATGTGTCTGTACCCAGGTTCACATCTTTATAAGTACCTGATTTCTTTTTTAATTAAAATTTTTAAAATTGTAGTCTCAATATTATTTTATATTAGTTTCCGGTGTACAGGAGAGTGGTTAGACATTTATATAATTAGTGTAGTGATTTCTCTGATGAGTCTAGTATCCACCCAGCTGTATTATTGACTGTGTTGCCTGTGTGGTACTTTACATCCCCGTGACAATTCTGTTCCTACCAATTTGTACTTTCAGTCCCTTCACCTTCTAACCCAGCCCGCCAACCCCCGCCCCTCCGGTAAACATCAGTTTGTTTTCTATATCTGTGGGCCTGTTTGTGTTTTTCTTGTTCATTTATTTTATTCTCTAGATTCCACATGTAATTGAAGTCTGCTTACTTAAACCATCTGAATGAATTCTAGTGTGTTCCAGAAATCTGGCCTAGGCAGTCCAATGAAGCCAATTAAACCAACAGAGAGGTGCGGGCCAGGCTAAGACTCTACTGACCTTGATAGAATTGGAGAGCTTTAGTGTGGGAATATTAATCCCTTTAAAGGAAATGTATAAGAAACAACCTTATTAAACAAATACTTAACAATTTTTCTAGAAGTATGTTGTTGGGATGTATGATGGGTAGGGAACATGCTTTTGCCTGGTCGGAATCCCTTTAAGGAACCACCCGTCTCTGACTCTGAGTCTTGCACTGATTCAACACCCCCCACCTCTGCCCCCAGGAGACTGCCCCCAGGATACCTTACCTTGACCGTGTGACTTGTTCAGAGGTAGGTATGTGGCCAAAGCAGGGACAAACAGAATCAGTCCTAGGATTTCTGCTATGTCAGTTGGACAGGCGGGCTCCACTCCTCTTGAAGAAGCTAATCTGGTGGAACAGAAATCTGGCGGCCATTGTTGCTTGTAAGAGGGGAGCGTCTTCTTGAAAACAAAACTGCACAAAGGACGGCACACTAGGTGTGAGATCTGGGAAGTGAGTCCTCACGGCATTGCTGGAGCACCTGAATCTGGCACTGCCTGAGACAATAGATCAACCTCTTGGATTTTTAGTGACGCTAGTCAGTGAATTCACTTTTTTGCTTTAGCTACTTTGAGTTGGGCTTTCTATCATTTGCAGTGGAAAGAATTCTGACCAACTACAAATATTAATAATTGTTACCTTTTTTTTGAGATTTCTCATGAGAAAATTATTTAAGGGTCTTGGAACCAGGAAAGGCTGTTTCCCTTCTGAATAATTGCTTTGTCTGATGAACACTGTGTACCATGTAAGCAATTCTGCTTTGGGCAGAGAGTTCAGAACTGAATTTTGGGTTCACTTCCAGCCAGTGGCCAGGGCTCTGCACATTTTCTTCAGTGTGCCAGCATTATTCATGGCCCCCTCTTATTTTTTCTCCTTTTATTATTGTTTTGCTCTGATTCCATCACCTATTTTTACTTTCTTTTACCTTGTTTTATTTTGTTTCTGTAAATGCATCTAATTTATTTTTTTAACAAAGACAGTATAGAAGTAAATAAATAGGCCAAATGAGGAGAAAATTCTGTAAGGTTCTGCTTGCATTTATATTGTCAACCGAGAACATCTGTTTATTTTGAGAAGATATCTCCTTGGTGTATTACAAACATCGCTGCCTGCCTGTGAGAGATAATGTGCATAATCTTGCATTTCTTAGTAGGCTTGTGGCTTTACTTAATCTCTTTGCCAAAAAATGATTGTTTTGAGGACAGAGCACAGGGTGTTATTTAGGTGCTTATATAATTTCTCCTCATGACAAAAAAGTAAATAGGACTTGAATGCATGGATTCGGTAGAAGTGGGCCACCGTGCAGAGGACGTCAGCCTGAATTACCGGGTTTGGTGTTTATTCTGTAACAAGGTAAAGTGTCTTTATATGTTGTTTCATAAATATAAGATTCTGTGGCCATACTTTCTCCATAAGTCTTCCCTAACACTGCTTGATTTGAGGCCCTTATCCGGCAGTCCCTCGGAAGGTCCACTGAATCGGCCACTGCCACTCAGCTGTACCTTCTGCAGCGTGCTCTACACGTTGTTACCAGAGCAACGTTCTTAAGCGTTTGGACAGGCACGCTAGGCCTGTCCAGGTCCCCACCACGGTTCCAGAGCCGGCTATGATTTCAGAACCATCTCTGACGGGGTCGCATGATCTGTCCGCCTCCTCCCACGGTTCTCCCTACCCGGTCTCCTCCTCAGTCACACGGGCCTCCTTGCCGTGCTCAGGGGAGAATGCTGGTCGTGCTTTTCTCCTGCCTCAGGTGTCATTTCTGAGAAGTCCTCGCTCTTTCTCTGTTCATTCACATACTACTTGGGTTTGATCTCAGTGAGACTCTTCCCAGCAGTTCCAGTCTGCACAATTCTTTCTTGTCTACAAACCTTCCTGGGTTACGTTCTGGTTCTAGCATTACATTATGTGCAATGGCATATATTTGTCTAAATAATGATTACATATATGTGTTCTTTCATGTAAAGCTTTTTTTTTAAGAATAAATAAAAGCTCAGTGAGGGGAAGTACAAGGTCTTTATTTCTTTCTTATTTTCAAAATATTTAGCACAGTGCCACATATGCAGTATGTATTTAATAAAAGTGAGATGAAATTTCGTTGCAAGTTTGTTTTTTTGTTAGCTGACTTGGTCTATTCAAGACTTTACCTTTTGAGGCCTCTAATTTCTTATTTAAAATAGGAAAAAAAATGGATGTCAAGGACTCTCTGAAAAGAAAAACCACGTACAGGCCGCCAAAGGAATGTATGTGAACAAATCAGGGCATCTTAGTGACAATTCAAAGGACGCCTAGATTGGAGGTGTAATCCCCAATATCTGCCTTCTATTTCTGGGCACACACCTGTTTTAAAACTTTAGGCTCTCTTCCAGCTAAATGTGGCCACAAAGCTGAGTTTTGGCTAATGGAATGTGAGGGTCATGTGTTTCCTTGCCAGCCTAGCTGATAAAATTCTCTTACACTTTCTCTGCTCCCATTCCCTGTATTTTGGTGGAGTGCAGAGAACATTGTGGATTGGTGTGGGTGGGGAGAGGCAGAGGCGGCTCTCCTCTCCTTGGGCCCACAGCTGGTTTATGTTTCCTAGAGTTCTGGACAATGGGATGTGGACAGAAGTCACGTCCCCGAATTATAGGCCTGAGCTATCACATCCTACCGCTCTCTTTACCCACTGAGTGGATGAAAACTCCAAGGACCCAGAGGAGGGAGGAGCCACAGGTGGAAGTAGTCTAGGTCCCCAGAAACATCCTGGAACAGAGCACCCTCACCTGTCCTCACTGCGAGGTAAATTGGGAACTGAGATTTCAGGGTTTCCTTATTTTTTCTATCAGCTAGCATTATTTACTCTAAGCAATACATGTTTTATGGACAAAGTAGAACCCCAAGTGACCATGAGGTAGTTGTGAATTTTCCTGGTCCACTTTGTATCTGTGTTGAGTCGTAGATACTCAGGGACTAAGAATTGCTTTAAAGACTTTATTAGACAAAGTGGGAACTCTATCTTTGTGGACCTCAAAGTGAGAAATATTAATGTAAATGGAAACTTTTCTAAATGATAAAGAATTTTTACAAATAATAGCACTCAGAATTGAAATATAAATCCATATATGACTTGGTCTCCTTGGAATGAAGTAGTCGTATATAAAGGCAAGATATAGCACACACACGAAGACACTATTTCCAGTACTTTATGGAAACAGCTGAATACTTTAGCTGCTGCGAAGCCCCCGCTCTGGGGTGGACAGTGCCAAGCAAATCCATGGCCACTCCTCAGTAAGGCTGTGGGCCACCTACACAGTCATTTAATTTTGTAAAATTTCCAGCTGGGGCTTGGTCGCTATAAGGATATTGTTTTTTAAGTACCTGCATGGCCCTCGTTTTGTCCATCAAAGATCGAACTTGCAGTACAGTTAGCTGGGATGCTTCACACCTGGTTCTTGGTTCACAAAGCTATGTTTCTATTGGTTTCCATAGCAATAACAGTAGAAATAGCGCTATGTTAGACTTGCCAGCTAAGCTCTGAGAAGAGCTGCTTTCCTCCTTGATGCCCAGAGCCAGTCATCGGCATGGAAAGAATTATAGGATGCCACAACCTCTGGCCGGATCCCCAAAGCTGCAGTTACTCAGATGACTGAGGAAATCTGTCATTTTGGCTAACAGTTATGGTAATTAATTGAAAAGCTTTTATAGAAACTAAATTACTTAAATTGGATATCTTCTTTGGGTGCCAGTTAATTGGATCAAATATTAACACTTCAATTTAATTTAGATTCATATCTGATATAGTAGTTGGTGCATGGCTTTTACAAATATGAATTTGTGAGAGTGTGAAAAATTCTGTACTATTATTATTTAGGGAAAAAGAAGAGCACAATATTGTGTATCTTAAGAGCATTCAATGGGAAATATGTTCTCGAGTATTTCATGATAAATTGGGAAAATGTGTATTTTTATTAAACTCTGTGACCATGTTTAGATCCTGCTATAACTTGCAGAATTAGCCAAGCTGCCTAACCCTTGTTGCTTTAGTTTCCCATTTTCTTTTCCTTTTTTAAAAAATTACTTTATTGTTGTTCAATTACAGTCATCTTCATTTTGTCCCCACCATTCCCCCACCCCAGCCGAGCCCCCTCCCTCCCTTCCTTCCACCCTCCCCCTTGGTTTTGTCCCTGTGTCCTTTATACTAGTTCCTGAAAACCCTTCTTAGTTTCCCGTTTTCTTATGCAAAATTTCAGTGAAGTGGGGGTAATGAAGAATAGGACCTATACTGACAGAAATGCTTATGAAGTTTTTAAAGAGGGTGGATATTTATTAAAATATATTAACAGTAAATGTAATGAACATTTATTGAACCACTACTCTAAAGGCCACACTATTTGTTCTGGAAAAACAAATATTCTACATTATTTATTGTTGATATATAGTCTATATATGACATTAATTTTCAAATAATTTGATATAATATGATAGATTTTAAAACTGCTCTACACAGAATTTAGTCTTTGATGCTGCAGAAGTCACTATTTTATAGTGTAATATGCATAGTATATTATGAAAATCAATTTTCAGAGTACAGCACTATAAACATTAAAAATGGGAGTGATTGGATGGTCATCACTCCTAACTCTTTAAAATTATTAATTTAACTTAATTTAAAAAATTATTATTTGACAATGTTTATCTTTTCCATATAAACAGAGATCAGGAAAATTATTCTGGTTATTTGGCTGTTCCACTGGTTTAGACCATGACTATAAAAGAAATTAATAAATTATAAAAAACTGAATATGATTATATATAGTTAAATCTGACTAGTGAGAAAAGACTCTAAAGATTTACTAAGTGTACTCAGAGGAAGAACACCTGTTCTGATGTAATGGTTAAACGTGTGTATATGAATGAGAACTGGAAAGTATCTAGTCTATATTCACAGAATAGTAAACATGTATGTTAATTAAAGCTAGGGAAATCACTGAGGGCAGAATATGATCACATTATCATCTTTAAAAACAGGAAATAAGATATTTTGAGTAGATTTAAGGTTTATTGTAGAATATAAAAATTCAGATGAGGAACACAGGAACGCTCGTTGGTATTTCCCATGCCATTTGATCATCTTACCCTGCATGTGATGCCAGTTCGATTTTTTTATTCCCGTGTTAGCAATTATTTTTTATATTCAAGTCACAGTACTCAGGATATTACAGCTTTTGATATTTGAATTTAATATCCTTATAGGACAACTGCTGAATCTATTAGTTAGCCATCTGGTTGAGGGTAGCTTGCCTGCTATTTCTTTAGGCTTTCAAATTCTTGAGATGTTTTGTACTTAAGATCATTTGCATTTTAAATGTGTGCATGCATGTTCATGTATATGCTGACATCTTGCTGTAATATTTCACTCTTTTAGAACTGAATGAAATGAAAGAACGACTTCCAAGAAGAGTCAGTAATTGAAATGGCAAAGTGATCTCATTACAAAGTTTTGTCCCCCAAGTGTATTGGTTTCTTACGGCTGCTGTAACAAATTGCCACAAACTGGGTAGCTCATGCTTCTGGAGGTCAGAAGTTTGAAATCTGTTTCACTGGACTTGAATCAAGGTGTTTGGCAGGGCCATGCACTCTCTGGAGGCTTTAGAAGGGACTCCTTTCCCAGTTACATTCTTCGAGTTACTTGGCTGGTGGCCCCTTCCTGTCTCTCCAAAGCCAGCAGCATCTCGCTTCAGCCTTCATCTTGCCCTCAGTCTCACTGTAGGTGATTCTGCCTCTTCCTCTACTTTGTAAAAATCCTTGTGGCTACACTTAGGACCCTCCCAGATAATTTGGGATATTCTCTCCATCTCGAGATTAATTTAATTGTATTTGCAACATTCCTTTTGCAACGTAGGATAACATCCACAGTGAGGAGGGATTATTCATCTGTTCAGGAAAGGGTTAACTCAGCAGGCCCGAGCTTCTCAAATCCTGAAATTCCCAAGATCTTCAGTGGTCCTTGGCCTGACCTCTGAGACTTGACCTCTGAGTCCTTGGGGTATCCTGCTTAGTAATTTTCTTTGTATTAGCGAGGTCTTGGGCCATGTGAGACAGTTCCTGCTAGCAATATCATTGATAGTGGACACCTGTGTCTGTACGCCTGAGGGTCTGGAGCCACGTGACGAGTTTGCAGTCTCAGACGAGGGGGCCTGCAGACTGAGTAGCTAAGATCAGTCACACACGCGCTCCATACCGATGTAACTGACCCCTAATAAAAATCCCTGGACATGATGACTCAGGTGAGATTATTTGGCTGGCAACATTTAGCACTCAGAAGTGTTTCGCCTGAGAACATTCATGAAAGATGGGTAGAAAGGCAGAAGCAGAAAAAATGTGATATCTTTTTTTCTTCTTGCCCATCACAGACTTACCAATTTTTATTTTATTTTATTCTTTCACACAGCTCTACAGAATCTGACTTTCTTTCATATGGTCCCTCCAGATTTCTTAACACTCACAGAACACTTGCAAGACTGAAAATTTTTTTATCTAAACCATGCATTAAATTTTTTTCCACAGGTAAGAATAAAAGCATTCTCATTAATTTTAATGAGTATTTAATATATCATAGAGTTTCAGGGAGGTTTTTTTAAACAAAGACTCTTAATAATTGTTAAATGTCAGACTTGGTATTTTCTCTGCTTTACTCAGTTTCTTAGAACCATTTTACAGCGTGAGAGAAGTGAAATGTATTTTTTTTACCACTTTATTTTCTAAAAATAGGATGACCAATGATCAAGTAAAAAGGAAATCAAAGTAGAAAATAATCTGTGAATGATCATGCTAAAAAGAAACCCACTAAAACAAATAAAACACCAAAAAGAAATCTTTTGACAAATTTCCCACCACCGCCCCCTCACAAAAAGAAAGAAAGAAAGAAGAAAAGGATACAAGAGTCTTAGACAGTAATAAATTATTCACTCTGTCAAAACAGCAACATTCACCTTAGTACCTAGTTTTCTTTGTTCCTGAGACTGTTTGTAAAGGCAGTGGAAATAGCTGGCAGAGATATGGCCATTCAGTTTTAGCTAGGGTCACAAATTCATTCCAGAGAGCCATTATATGTAATGGTGGTCATAACTGATGCTAAAAAATCTCTCTCTCTCTCTCCTCTCTCTCCCTTTTCGACATTCACCTAGACGCCTTTTCCCATTATTTCAACATCTTCCTTAAAAATATTTCAACAAAGAAAATTTTTGAAGTTTAGAAAGAAGAGTATTATGAATCCTTTATAGATCCATCTTTCAGGTGTAATAATTTGTTAATATGTATTAATATTTTACTATATTCATTCTATGTTCAGGATGTATACAACTTTATTACTCCTAGGCTTTAAGAGTTTTATTTTTCATTGAGGTGTAACTTATATACAATAAAATTCTTCAATATTAGGTGAATGATTTTGTGAGATTTGACAAATGTGTACAGTCATGTGACAACCACCAGAAACATAGTATTGAACATGCCATCACGCTAAAATTTTCTTAGGGCCACTGGCAGACAGTTCCTTTCCTCCACTGAAGCTTTACCTTTGGAACCACTGAGTTCCGTTCTTTCACTGTAGTTTTGTCTTCTAGAATTTCTTATCAATGGAATCATAAAGTAGGTAGTATTTGTGCCTGCCTTCTTTCACTTCTTTCATTGTGCGTATTGCTCTTGAGGTTCAACCATATTATTGAACTTATCAGTATTTATTTTTTTACTCCTTTTTTCTGATTAGTGTTTCATTGTATGGATATACTAAAATTCTCCATTTGGTAGCTGATAGGCATTTTGGTTGTTTCCAGTTTTTTGACTATTCTGTATAAAGATATGAACATTTGGATAATGTCTTTGTGTGGACCTTTTTTTTCCCTTTTAACTTCTCTTGGCTAACTACCTAGACCTGGGATTTTGGGCCATATGTTAGTGTTTAATTAATTTTATACAAAATGGCAAAACTGTTCCAAAGCGACTCTACCATTTTGCATTCTCACCAGCGGTGAGTGAGGCTCCCAGTTGCTTCGTATCCTCACTCATACTTTATTATGTCCATCTTTTTAATTTCAGATATCCCGGTGAGTGTGTAGCACGTCTTAATTTACATCACTCTCATTATTAGTTACATCGAGCACCTTTTTACACACTTATTTGACATTCACCTACCATCTTCGTGAAGTGTCTGAATCTGCACATGTTTTAAAAAGGGGTTGTTCGTCCTCTTGTTATGGAGTTTTGAAGGTTTTTATAAGATGGTTCTGAAGACATATCCCTTATTGGATATGCATTTTGCAAATACTTTGTTCCACTCTGTGGCTTCTGCTTTCATTTTCTTTAATGTGGATTTCAAGGAAAAGAAGCTTTAAATTATGACGGATTCCAAACTATCACTTTTTTTATAGTTGATGTTTTCTTTTTCTTTTTTAAAGTATATTTTATTGATTTTGTTATTATGGCAGTCCCAATTTTTTTCCCCTTTGCCCTTCTCTGCCCAGTAACCCCCCTTCCCTCCATCAATACCCCCCCACTTTATTCATGTCTATGGTTTGTGCATATAAATTCTTTGGCTCCTCCATTTCCTACGCTGTTCTTAATACCTCCCTGTCTACTTTGTGCCTACCAATTATGCTTCTTAGTCCCTGTAACTTTTCCCCCTTTCTCCCACTGTCCCCTCCTCACTGGTAATCCTCCATGTGATCTCCATTTCTGTGGTTCTATTCCTGTTCTAGTTGTTTGCTTAGTTTGTTTTGTTTTTGTTTTAGAATCAGTTCTTGATAGTTGTGAGTTTGTTGTCATTTTACTGTTCATAGTCTTGATCTTTTTCTTTTTTTTTTTTAAATAAGTCCCTTTCACACTTCATATAACAAGAGCTTGGCAATGAGGAACTCCTTCAGCTTTACCTTATCTCAGAAGCATAGTAGAGAAATTTTGTATAGGCCAAGAGCGGCAAGATTTTTCTCCTATATGTTCTTTAAGAAGTTTTATAGTTTTCTATTTAAAGTTATGTACATGATATTAGGTGAACATCCAAAATGTTTTCATATTTGCATATAATTATCAAATTCTTGTAGCAATGGTTATTGAAAACAATCTAATTTATTGATGGGCCAACTACCCATTTTTTTAAATGAGATTGTTTTTTGGTGTTGAATTTTGTGTTTTTAATAAATTTTAGATATTAACCCCTCATCAGATGGATTGGCAAATACATTCTCCCATTGGGTGATAATGCCTTTTCATTTTGTTGATGGTTTTGCTTCCTGTGCAAAAACTTTTTAGTTTGATGTAGTCCCATTTGTTTATTTTTTCTTTTGTTTCCCTTGCTTGAGGAGATATATCAGAAAAAATATTTCTGCAAGAAATGTCTGAGATTTTACTGCCTATGATTTCTTCTAGTATTTTTATGGTTTCAGGTCTAATGTTTAAGTCTTTAATCCATTTCAAGTTGAGTTGATTCTTGTATATGATGTAAACAGGTGGTCTAATTTCACTTTTTGCATGTATCTATCCAATATTCTCAACAACATTGTTTGAATAGACTATCTTTACCCCATTGTCTGCTTTTGCCTTCTTTGTCAAATATTAATTGACTATAAAGTCATAGGTTTATTTCTGCATTCTCTATTCTGTTCCATTGATTTATGTCTGTTTTTATGCCAGTACCATGCTGTTTTGATTACTGCAGCCTTGTAGTATAGTTTCATATCAGGTAGCATGATTCCTCCAACTTTGCTTTTCTTTCTCAAGATTGCTGAAGTTATTACATTCTTTTGTGGGTCAATATACATTTTTGGAATATTTCTTCTAGCTCCATGAAATATGTTATTGGTATATCGATAGCGATTGTGTTGTATGTATAGATTGCTTTGGGTAGTATGGACATTTTAATGATGTTAAATCTTCCTGTCCAGGAACATGGTAAATGCTCCCATTTGTTTGTATCTTCAATTTCTTCCTTCAGTGTCTTATAATTTTCTGAATGCAGGTATTTTACATCCTGGGTTAAATTTATTCCTAGATATTACATATATATTTTTGAAGCAGTTGTGAATGGAATTGTTTTCTTAGTTCCCTTTTCTGATAGTTCATTATTGGTGTACAAGCATGCAAGTGATTTCTGGATATTTATTTTGTATCCTGATACTTTACTAAATTTATTTATCAGTTCTAATAGCTTTTTGGTGGAATCTTTAGGGTTCTCTCTCTATAGTATCATGTCATCTACAAATAATGACAGTTTTACTATTTCCTTTACAATCTGGATGCATTTTATTTTTTCTTCTTCTCTGATTGCTGTTGCTAGGACTTCCAGTAAAATGTTAAATAAGAATGGCGAGAGTGGACACCACTGTCTTGCTCCCAATCTTAAGGGGAACACTTGTAGATTTTGCCTATTGAATATGACACTGGCAGTAGGTTTTTTCATACATGGCCTTTGTCATGTTTAGGTATGTTCCCTCTATTCCCACTTTGCTGAGAGTTTTTATGATAAATGGGTGCTGGATTTTATCAAATGCTTTTTCTGTATCTATTTCTATGGTCATGTGGTTTTTATGCTTCATTTTTTTAATATGGTATATCATATTTATTGATTTGCCGATACTGTGCTGACATTGCATTTCTAGAATAAATCCCACTTGATCATAGTGTATGATACTTTTACTATATTACTGAATTTGGTTTGCTAATATTTTGTTGAAGATTATAGTATTTATGTTTGTCATGGATATTGATCTATAATTTTCTTTCTTTACAGTGTCTTGTTTTGGAATTAAGATAATATTGGACTCATAAATGAGTTTGGACATTTTCCCTTCTCTTGAATTTTTTGGGAATAGTTTTAAATGTTTAGGTGTTAGTTCTCTGAATGTTTGGTAAAAGTCATCTGTGAAGTCATCTGGTCCAGGACTTCTGTTTGTTGGGATTTTTTTTGATAACTGCTTCAATTTCATTAATTGTAATCTATCTATTAAGACTCTCTGATTCTTTCTGATTCTGTTTTGGAAGGAATTTATCCATTTTGTCCACATTGACCAATTTTGTTGGCATCTAGTCGTTCATAATATTTTTTTACATCTTTTGCTTTTCTTTGGTCAGTTGTTACTTCTCTTTCATTTCTGATTTTATTTATTGGAGTCCTCCTTGTTTTTTCTTGATAAATCTGGTTAAAGTTTTATCAATCTTGTTTGTCTTTTCAAACAATCAGCTCTTGGTTTCATTGATACTTTGTATTGTTTCTTTAGATTCTATCTTGTTTATTTCTCCTCTGATCTTTATTATTTACTTACTCCTACTCACTTTGGCTTTGTGTATTGTTCTTCAAGTTCCTTTAAGTGTAAAGTTAGATTGTTTATTTGAGATTTTTCTTGTTCCTTGAGATATGCCTGTAAGCTATGAATTTTCCCTCTTAGGACTGCTTTCGCTCTGTCCCATAGATTTTGGGTGGTTGTGTTCTCCTTTGTCTCAAGGTATCTTTTGATTTCTTCCTTGATCTTGTTAACACACTCATCATTTAATAACACATTATTTAGCCTCCAAGTCTTTGTGTATTTTTCAATTTTTGTCTTATGGTTGATTTTTAGTTTCATACCATTATGGTTGGAGAAGATGCTTGGTAAGATTTTAATCTTAAATTTATTGAGACTTGTTTTGTGGTGTAATGTGGTCTATTCTAGAAAATGTTCTATGTGCACTTGAGTGTATATTCTGCTGCTTTGGGGTGAAATGCTCTGTAGATATCAAATAGATCTGTATAACCTAGTGTGTCATCTAAGATTGCATGTCTTTGTTGATTTTCTGTCTGCAAGATCTATCCTTTGATGTCAATGGGGTGTTAAAATCTCCTACTATGGCTGTATTATTATCAAATTCTCTTTTTATGTCCATCAAGGTTTACTTTACACATTTAGGTGTTGTTATGTTGGGTTCACAAATGTTTACAAGGGTTGTATCCTGTTGTTGGAGTGCTCCCTTTTTCATTATGTAGTTTCTTTCTTTGTGTCTTATTATAGCTTTTTATTTTCAATTCTATTTTGTCAGATATAAGCATTGTTGCCCCAACTTTTTTTTTTCATTTTCATTTGCATGGAATATCTTTTTCCATCCTTTCCTTTTAGTCTGTGTGTATCTCTTGTTCTGAGGTGGGTCTTTTGTAGACAGCATATCCATCTATCTATGTATCTATCATCGTCTATCTATCTATAAAATCTTGTTTTCTATACATTCAGCTATCCTGACTTTTGATTGGAGCATTTAAACCATTTATATTTAAAGTGACTTTTGATAGGCATGCAATTACTGTCATTTTATTCTTTAAACTATCTTCTTCTCTTCTCCTTCCTCCTCCTCCTCTTCTCTTCTTCTTGTCCTTCTTCTGGAACTCCCTTTAACATTTCTTATAACACTGGTTTGGTGGTAAGAAATTCCTTTAGCTTTTTCTTGTATAAGAAGCTCTTTATTTCTCCTTCAATTTTTAATGCTATCCTTACTGGGTAAAGTAGTTTTGGTTGTAGGTCCTTGCTCTTCATCACTTTTAATATTTCACGGCAATACTTTCTCTCTCTCTCTTTTTTTTCTTGGAATATTTTATTTATTTATTTTTAGAGAGAGAGGAAGTGAGAGAGAAAGAGAGAGGGAAACATCAACGTGCTAGAGAAATATCAAGTGGTTGCCTTTAGCACAACCCCAACAGAGGACCTGGCCTGCAATACAGACATGTGCCCTGACTGGGATTCAAACAAGTGACCTTTTGGTTTGTAAGACGATGCCCAATCCCCTGAGACACACAGTCAGGGCTATGCCAATCCTTTCTTGTATGAAATATTTCTGTTAAAAAATTAGCTGACAGTCTTGTCAGCTGGAGCTCTCTTGAAGGTAAATAACTGTCTTTCTCTTGCAATTTTTAAGATTCTCTCTTTGTCTTTAACTTTTGCCATTTTAATTATGAGGTGTCTTGGTGTGGGTCTTTTTGGGTTCATCATGTTTGGGAGTCTCTGAGCTTCCTGGCCTTCTATGTCTTTTTCTGTCACCAGGTTAGGGAAGTTTTAGTCATTCTTTCTTCAGATAGGTTCTTGATCCCTTTTTCTCTCTCTCTCCTTGTTCTGGTATCCCTATGATATGGATATTATTACACTTCATGTTATTCCAAAGGTCCCTTAAACTAACCTCATTTTTAAAGATCCTTTTATATTTTCACTGCTCTTATTGGATGTTTTTTTCTACCTTGTCTTCTAAATCTCTGATTCGATCCTCTGCTTCACCCAACCCACTGTTTATTTCTTCCTGTGTGTTCTTTATTTCAGTAAACATATTCATTTTTCACTGGTCCTTTTTTTTTATGGTTTCTATGTCCTTTTTTCATTTTGTTGAGCATCCTTGTAACCATTATTTTGAATTCTGTATCTGATAAATTGCTTGCTTTTGTTTCATTTAGCTCTTTTTTCTGGAGATTTCTTCTGTTCTTTTGAGGTTTGTTTCTCTGTTTCCCTATTTTAGCTGCCTCTTTCTGTTTGTTTCTATGTATTAAATAGATCTGTTGTGAATCCCAGTTTTTGTAGAGTGGCCTTATG
This sequence comes from Tonatia bakeri, assembly GCA_004024845.1. Classification (NCBI taxonomy): domain Eukaryota; kingdom Metazoa; phylum Chordata; class Mammalia; order Chiroptera; family Phyllostomidae; genus Tonatia; species Tonatia bakeri. Next base: position 57,179 of record PVIA01005182.1, read on the forward strand.
TAGTAGGTGTCCTGTGGGGTTCAGTGGTGCAGACTTTTTGATCTAGGGTGAATGGCTGCAAACAAAATATTGTGCATTGTCCTTTAAGAGGGTGCCTGCATCTCTAGCTGACTCCTGTCTCTCTCTCTGGTGGACAGAACCCCCACCGCATTTCAAAGCCAGATGTTATGTAAACACCTCTTCATGGCTCTGATACTCTGCACTGGGGAGCCTGGCTTAGGATTTAGATACCACACTTCTTAGGGGCATCCCCCCTGCCACTGAGATATCCCTCTGCAACCTCAGCCACTGCCCTTGGGAGCAGAGCCAGCCCTATTACACCTCTACCCTTTCTACCAGTCTCCATGTGGCTTCTTCAGTAAATCCTTGGTTATAGGGCTCTTCTTCAGCTGGTGTTCCATTGGTTATTCAAGAAGATTGTTCTATAATTCAGTTGCAATGCCAGTTTGGTCCCGGGAGGAAGTCAGTGTAGCTTCCACTTACTTTGCTGCCATCACAGATATTCCTATAGACTCTTTTCTTTTTGTCTTCTAAGTCTATTTTATTTGAAATTTTCTTCTCCACTTCTTTTTTTTAATGATATTGAGTAACTGAGAAAGAAAACAAGAAGCATTAGTTCTTCTGTAGAGTATCCCTTATTCTGGATTTGTCTCATGTCCTTTAACTTGTTTTTCTATGTCTTATATTTCCTATGAACTTGAAACTAGAACTAAAGACTTGATTAAAATCAATTTAAACGTTCTTGGCAAAATATATCCCTGGTGATGTCGTATACTTCATAATTCATATTACTAGGACACACAGAGTGTCTGATTATTCTGCTATTAAGATGTATCAGTGGGCTCAGGTGATCTCCAGTCTCCTTCCCTCCAGACTCTTCTTTTAGGAGATGACTTGATCAGCCAACTTGGGAATCACTAGCGCACCTAGATCTGCTATATTTACATTAGAATCATATTCTGTCTCTCCAATTCTTAATTTATGTCATTGTCAAAATAGAAACAATCCTTAAATCCTTTCTGGCTCTGATTGGATCAATAAAATTAAAAAAAAATCTGTATTGTATTACATTACCTCAGTCAGTTATATCTATACACTGTTAAGTATCCTTGGCTACTCATATATCTCTCTCTTCTATAGTTATGCTTTGTAAGTCTCTGGCTTCTAAAAAAGTAGTCATTGTCATGCTGATAATGTATAATTTATTTGTTTATTTGATTAATATAAAGAGCTACAGTGAAAAAATCAAGACAATTTAAATTACCATTTAGGACTGGAATTACTGATTTTGGTTCTGTTGACCTAGTATTCAATGTGTTCAATTTTTGAATCGCAGAAAACTTCTTTTTTATATTATGCAGCTCAAGTTAGTTCCTATATATTAGATTATATCAACCTGATTAAATTTTCTTTTATGTTTCTCAACTGGCAGTCATATCCATGGGCAAAATAACGACCTTTGAATTATCTTCTTATTTGATTAGGACATGTTGTATTTTTTTAACCTTTTCTCTCTCTTTTCTAAATCAAGATTTAGTCATGTTAATTAGAACTGGTAGACCCTACAGCCAAATTTTAAATCAAACCAATGGTCTCATTTTTTGAAATAGCAGTGGGCATTTGTATGGAGAAATCTTCCTTTATTACCATTCACTATGGTGGAAGGAAGCAGAGCAATTACTATTGCAGAGTAATTTAATACTGTTTTATTAACATGGTCTTTCATTGTGGAAGGAGTTCTGGGATTCATGATGATGTCCATTTTCTGTGAAATATTATCCTATTTAAATAGATTAATTCACGATCTACAGTTATAAAAACATAAAAGAATAAAGATGAACTAAAATATGAACAGAGAATAAAATGTAAAAATCAATTAACTTGCATCCTTTCAAAAATTATTATATGTACTATTACCTTTAATAATTAGATACATTTCTCTAGTTTTTACCTGAGCTATTGTTCTTTTTTATGTCAGATACTTGACGTGTCAGAGTGGAGAAGAGGAATTAAAACTTGATTAATGGTCCCCAATAATTTAGAATTTAAATCATTCAGGTAATATAAATTGTATAAGTGGATACTAGTTTTTAGGTAGTGGATAGATCTTTTAGCAGACATTATTTGGTTTTAAATTACAGTTTACTTTTTCTGCCCAGTTTTCTGACATAATGGTGTTGTGAGTATTTTAGAGAATGTAAATGAAAGACAAATTTTTATGTAATGCTTTCTGTGTAAAAATGCCATAGAAACATAAACTTTTTAAATAATTCTTCTTTCTTTTAATAGCAACTGTTATTTCTCCCAAAGGGAAGTGAAATTAAATCAGGGAGAAATGAAAGGATTGTCTTCTAAAACCAGGTAGTTTTTAATTTAATTGAATATTCATTTTGTTCTTCATACCTGAGTTGTCCTTTATTTTTCCAGATCACAGAATTCATTATGTTATTTTCTATACATATTTTGCATGTATTTGCATGCCTATATATTTGTATATTTGAAATAAATTTGTTTCATGGCATTTAAGGCAATTTTTAGAAAGCCACATTTATTTAATTTTTCTGATTTTCAAATAAAATTTCATTCAGGTCCCATTTAACCATGTTTTTAATCCTAAGAATTATACTCTTTTCCCCAGCCTTTGAGTTCCCCACATTGGAAGCAGGTAGATCTGAACTTCAATTTGAGAGTGCCACTTTGCTGCTTTCCTGGCTACGTGCAGTGGATTATTATCATGCAGGGCAGAAGGGTGGCTCTTGGGACTATGACCAATCCCACCAGGACCTGCTGCCCATTACCACTTGGGCATGTAGGCTTGTTTTCCTCCCCTCCACCTGGGAATCCTCTCTCTCCCTGATAACAGTGGAGATGTGTGTCAGGGAACCTTGGTTTAGATCAGGAGAGCATCTCCTCCAGAGCCCTCTGGTGTTTTCAAGACCCTTAAACTGTACTTCAGATTTCAGATCACCTATGGTGGATTCTTTTCATGGGCACTATGATGTTGTGATTTATAATAAGAAATGTATATTTGGTCATTGTTCCCACTTCTGACACAGGGCTCCTGAAAGCCTTGGAATTTCCAAGTGATGAGAACATCAGAGGTCTTTCGCTATGTTAATGAGGTGATGTTTGGACTGCCCCAAGGATTCAGCAGGTCAGCAGGTAGCACCTTGTGATTAGAGGTCTGGAATGATCAGTAGCAGGCATCCCACCAAACTCCGTGGAGGGCTGGATACCGAGTTCAATTACCAATGACCGATGATTTAATCAATCATGCCTATGTAATGAAACCTCTATAAAACCCCAAAGGATGGGGTCTGGAGAGTTTCTGGGTTGGCAGTCTTGTGGAGGTTTGGGGAGAGTGGTGCTCCTAGAGACTGCACGGAAGCTCCTCGCCTTTTCCTCCTCCCTTGCTCTGTGCATGTCTTCAATATGGCTGTTTCTGAGTTATATCCTTTTATCATAAACTGGTGACCTGGTGAGTAAATGGGTTTCCTGAGTTCTGTGATCCACTCTAGCAAGTTAACTGAATCCAAAGAGGGGGTTTTAGGAACCTCTGATTTATAGCCACGTAGGCCAGAAGTTTAAGTAACAACCTAAGTTTGTGACTGGCATCCTGAGTTGGAAGGAGCTATTGGAACATCCAGTTTGCAGCCAGTTGGTCCAAAGCACAGGTAATGATGTGAGCTTGTGATTGGCATATGAAGTGGAGGGCAATCTTGTAGGACCGAGCCCTTTACGTGTGGAATCTGATGCTATTTCTGAGTAGATAAGTGTCAGAATTTAAGTTAAATTTTAGGGCACCCTGCTGGCATCCTGGAGGATTGCTTGGTGGTAGGTGAGGAAACTGCCCTCCCCATATGTTGGAATTTGATCTAGAACCCCGTTAGATACCATGAAAAGCCTGCCAAGACACATTCATCTTTTTCACAAGCATAGCAAAAAGGGCACTTCTTCCTTAGAGGTTGGTTGGTGTCTGAAATACACTCCTGCTGTACATGAGCAAAGGGAAGACCTTTTTTCACTTTTTTGGCAGATTTAAAGCCACACTGCCTGGTCATGTCATCTACATGTTGTTGGCCAGACAAGGAACAAACCCGAATGGTCCAGTCCTTTCATTCAGCAGCCAATTCTGAGCATCCTCCAAAGTGCAGAATAGACATGATCATTTTCTCCAAGTCATTTTGCTCCAACTCATAATACATGTTGGGGAAAATTATGCTTAGAAAGATTCCTAGCAATCTGGAAAGATGTTCCCATTGTGCAATATAATGCGCTTGCTCCTGTCTATGAAATAACATCCAGCCTAAGAAAAAGTCTTGTAAGAGTTTCCTTGAGCCAAGCTGATGACAGGTGTTGGAAAGCAAAATCTCAATGAATTGAGAAAATACACCAGACACTAGCAGTTTTGCAGCTTATTTTGTACAGTAAAATCAAAGGAGGAGACATAAGGAGGGTGACATGGAATTCACAGGTGGTAGATTAGGGAGGATGCAGAAGGCAGCGTGGGAAAATCCCTGAGATTGGATAAAGGGTAAATGGAGAGACACGCACGTCTTTTGCATTGGGGGCACAGGGTAGTCAGCATTCACAGCACACAGAGACGGACTATGCGCAACAAGATTGCAATGTGGTCTGTACTCTTGTGCCAGGGCTTGTGCCTTCAAGATGTCTGGGACAGAAAATTACTCTGACATTTCAAAGGTTGTTATCTTAGATGCACAACAACCAGAGACATTTCAAAGGTGAAGACCAACCTTTGTCAAGGAACCAGAGGCCTAGGACATGACTACTCACCGTGACCTGCTTTAAGTTAGGAATTTTTATATTCGGCCCACACTGTGTGATTACTGTTGGCCTCCGAGTTTGTAAAGCCTACTGTGCGGGCCTCCCTGAGCCGGTCAGGTTTGTATGTGGCCCTTTTCTCATCCACACTCCCAGCATGTTACACCTTTATTTATTTATTTTTAAAGCACACGTGGCTTGATCTTAACTCATCAGGGTCATCATCAAATTCAATGCTGGTCATGTGGGGCCCACGTTTTCCTCTTCTCTCAGGATGATGTAGGACCCACAGAATGTATTTGATCTAGAGCACGGTTTCTCAATCTTGACACTATTGGCATGTTGTATCAGACTATTCTTTGTTGTGAGGGACTGTCCTGTGCAATATAGGGTGTTTGGCGACAGCTCAGTCTCTCTACCCACAAGATGCCAAGTGCCATCTGGGTGCTCATCTGGGAAAAGATAAGCACGAAAAGGAGGTTGGTTCTACATTTCCCAGACCATTAACAACGGTTCTCAGAACTAATTTAATAACAGCACTATTCCCTCCTCCCCCATCTGTCCCCCTTCAACGGGGACAACCAAAAATGTCCCCAGGCATTGACAAGTGTCTCACTGCGGGCTAGTTACACTGGTTGAGAACCACTGGTCTAGAATAATTGGGAAGGGGCCTAGTTTCAGTCCTCGCTTTCATGGCTGCTCCTGGTCTTTGTCTCTGACCATGACTGTGGGAGGAACTCTGTCCCACAGAGCCCTCCAGGCCTCCGTGGATGAGAAATAAATTGTCTCAGGCACAATCTTCTTGTTCCGGTGGGAAAGGGGGTGGCAATTCCCTCCAGTGGGAAATGCCCTGAGCCCTTCTCCCAAATGGCTTTTATTGGGAAGGTATGTGTAGGTGTATACAGCATCCGTGCATAGCTCATCAATCAATGTCAAGAGGCTATAGTCAAACAAAAACAGGTATTATCTACAGACTACAATTGAAGGAACACAGAGCTTTGTCATAGGTCAGGGTCTGTTAGTCATGCTGACGCCAGAGGGTCTTTAAGACATGTTTCATGAGATAAGGAGTTTACTCCTTACGCCTTGAACTTTAACATCCGGTTTATATTGACAGAGCCATACAAAGCAAAGCAGAGCAAGCTTCAAAGGATACAATGTATTTATCAGGCCTGATTCCGACAGGAACCCTCCATGTTAGAGTCAGGTCATGTCTCCCCCCTCCATTACCTAGTTTTCTGGGGAGACTTGCTAGCCTCTTTCAAGGCTTGCTGTCATGGGGCTACATTTTCCAAAACCACACAGAGCTCCAAGCTCCAAGCTTGCCAAGGCTCCAAGCTGCAGTCCTCGCTGCTCAGCCCCTTTAGGTTCACATGCGATGAGCCTTCTTAGAGCTGTAAGCCCCAGAGGTGCTGCGTACACAGGGCAGTGGCCCTCGGTGACTGTCCTCCACTGTTCGGGGATCCAGTTGCTTCAGAGTTCAGATCTTTTTGATCTCATTCAATTTTTAGCTCTTCTCATCTTGTAAAATTTGGTCCAATGCTATTATTAAGTTAGTTTTGAGAACAGTTTCTTAATTGTCTGGGAAATGTAGGACCACGCTTCCAGGACACAAAGCCCTGGTTTTCTCGTCAGTACCCAGCAGAGGGAAAGTGTAATTCACTAACCTCCCTTTCTTGCTTACTTTTCACTGGTGTTACTCTTCTCTGCTACCTCTCCCTTCCTGTACGCTCGCTCCTTTTCTTCTCATCTCCCTGAATTACCCTCCTGTCTCTGCTCCACGGAGAGCAGTCATGGGCACAGCAGATCCAGATATGTGGGAACCGAAGGGAACCTCATCTCTCCTACACCTCTGTTGATCGCTTCGGAGGAGGCAGGGACTGGGAGTAACGCTCTTTTTTATTGTTTCCCCTGGAGGAAAGCAGTTGTATGTGTTTGGATTGGACACAGAAAAAGCACTTAGAGTAAAATGTAATGTATAATTGCAAAATTTACAATGCCAATACAATGATCTTTTTTTTCAAATTTGTTTTTGTTTCTATTTTCAGATAGTAGCAAACAGTGCCTGAACCCTAAAATCAAGAACTTTGACCTATCTCCACAGAGAAGGGAGTAGGCTGGGGAGAGCCACAGATGCTTTAGGGGAAATATTTTGCAATGGGAGGAGTGGCTACTATCATTTCTTAGAACACTAAAAAAACCCAAAAAACCATTGTTAATCAAAGTGAAGGCTGGGGAAGGACTGAGAGTCATCCATAAATTGGGATAGAAAAATTCCTGGCAGAGTTTTCAAGGCTAGAAAATTAGTACTCTTCCTTTTCCTCATCCACAAAAGGTCAGGAAGCTTTCTGGTCCTTGGATAGTCCAGTGACTCTACTCTCAGACACTTCCCAGACACTGTCCCTAAGTACCATGCTTAAGAGTTGTCTAGACTTGTGTTAATTGGTGCTGAACAGACTGCCAACACTGTCATGGAGTAACGTAATTTGCACCTAAATTCATAAGCCAATAGTATCCTAGATGATGCTGTGTTACATATAATAACATTTTAAAAATAGACTTTAATTGTTTAGAGCATTGTTAGGTTCACAGCAAAACTGAGTGGAAGGTACAGAGATTCCCCATGTGTTAGTTATACCCCCTGCCCCCACACAAGCATAGCTTCTCCCGTTACCAACAGCCCCCATCAGGGCGGTACATTTGCCGCAAGTGATGCACCTGCATTGACACATCACTGTTACCCAGAGTTCGTGGTTTACATCAGGGTATAACAGCATACTAAGTTAACTCATATTATACTTATATATGCAAAGGAATGTGGGGGGGCTTCACCCGCAGGACCCCCCCCCACCTGCCATGGATGAGAATAAGTCTACCAAGACATGATCTGCTTGGGGAGGAAAGGTGGCCAATCTCTCAAAGGAGAAGGGCCAGGAGCCTGTTCCTCAGTGGCCTTTTATTGGGTTCATTTGCACAGGAATTCAGGTAAAGCTCATTGATCATTGTCAGGCAGTAAGGATCAAACAATAGATAACAAAGAACTCTGAGGGCCTATTTTGAGTCGGGGTCAGATAGCTAAAGAGCTGTAAAACTTTGAGGAATGAACTTACTTCTTGCTTCAACCCCTATCATTTAATTGAGAGCATTCTAAACAAAGTAGGTTTCACAGGATTTTATAAATTCTTTTGTAGGCCTGATCATGCCGGGAAGCCCACCTTTCCAGCACAGGGCTGCACCACCCTCTGTCATTGTTTCAGGCTTAGGTGGAGCAAGGGAAGTAAGGCAGCTAAGGGATTAGTAGATTTTTCTCAGACAAGGAGGACTCAGGCTTTGTCAAAGCTGAGGGGCGAGGGTCCATCACCCCCTTTTGCCATAGCCCCCAAAGTCCTTCCTTGGGAGCCTCCCACATGACCATGCCTGTCTTAGGTCGTTCTCCCCTTGGGGAATCTTACCCGTCATTGTCATTGGATAACTGACCAAGCATTGGGGGCCACTCAGGGTGAAGTAAAAGGAGCAGAGGCAGTGCTCCTGCCAGGGAGATAAGCTTTTGTCTCCTTGGTGGCTTACAGTCCAATGTCGTTTCCTCAGCCTTAGCCTAGGCGGGGGTTACAGCTTCTGATACCAGGTAGGGTGGTTCCCAACAAAGGAAATATAGCTACCTAACAATTTTTACCAGAACAGTACAGATATGTTGTAATAAAGGTAGAATGATGATATAGTAAACATCAGCAAACCTAAGAAATTAAAGCTCCCCTCTTCCCTGGCTCCTGTACTTGGCCCCATTACTTTGCTTTTACAGAACAGGTAAACTCTTATTCTGACTTTTCACTTTACCATTGCATGTAATTCTTTATATTTCTACTTCATATTCATCGAGTGTGAAAGGCAAACATACGTGTGTACAGCATAGACTCTGGAATCAAGCTGCTTAGCTTTGAATCCTGTGGTCCATGTTTACTAGCTAAGCAGTCTGTAGAAGTTGCTTTTTACATATGCACCTCTGCCTTCCTATCTGTAAAGTGGGGGTAGTAATACAACAGTAGCAACCTTTTAATACTGTGAAGAGTAACTCATTTAATATATGTAAAATCTGAGGACAATGCCTGGTGCATAGGAAACTCCATAATAAATATTCATAATTATTATTATCTTAAACCAATGATTCTGCATGTTTTTAATCTGCACATAAATCATATACTATTTTACATATATATTTATCTTTTTAAAACTTTAATTATTTGCTTAATATTATGTGTGTAACCTAATATTCATCCATGTTGATATACATAACTTTCTTTTAAGGTGTATTATTATGTGATTTTATTGCAATTTACTTATTCTTCTGTGAGGGACATTTGCATTATTCTCAGTTTCTATGAATATTTTTGTATGTGTTGCCTTGTACTCAGGAGCAAGGTTTTCCTTAAGGTTTATGTACAACAATAGAACTTGAGTTTTACTTTAATTAAATAGTTGAATAAATTTCTTCAGCCTTCTAATCCCTACCCTTACGAAGAAGCACATTGATTTCTCTATATAGTAGAGAAGTTTAAGCTTTCTGATTAAGGATAACTCAGTTCCTTTGGTTTAAATGGATGATTCTGATCTTAGAGTAGATGCTAAGTTTTTATTTTTATTTTTTAAAGATATATGTATGTGTGTGTGTGTGTGTAATTTATTTTAGACAGAGCAGAAGGGAGGGAGAAAGAGGGAGAGAAACAGCAATGTGTGGTCACCTCTCATGTGCCTCCTACAGGGGACCTGGCTCGCATCCCAGGCATGTGCCCTGACTGGGAATCAAACCAGTGACCCTTTGGTTCACAGGCTGGTGCTCAATTCACTGAGCCACATCAACCATGGCGATGCTAAGTTTTTATATTTCATCTCCTTCCCCTGTTCCTTGGTAAGATGGTATCTGGTTTTATAGGATGGATGGGGCTTAATGATCTATCTGGCAGTAAGGGGAGGTGAGGGGCAGGTCTTTCCTTTTCTATGGAACCTTGCTGAATGCCTGGCTTTCTCTCTGGTCTGCCATTCACAACAGAAGATTGTGGTCCTGATTGTTTTTATTGGTCTTCAAATGGCCACATATGGCAGCTGTTCTTTTTTTTAAAGTCATTTAAAAATTTATTTTATTTATTTTTTATTTTTTTAATTTTTTTTAATTACAGTTTACATTTAGTATTAATTGGTATTAGTTTCAGGTGTACAGCATGGTTGTTAGATAATCATCTACTTTACAAAGCAGCCCCCTGATATTTCCAGTGCCCACCTGGCACCATACACAGTTACTGCAATATTATTAACTATATTTCCTATGCTGTACTTCACATCCACATGACTATTTGGTAATTACCTATGTTGAAGCTGTTTTATTTTTATCATAGGCCTCTGATGTCTCCCCAGCATATCCAGTAACTTTGCAGTCCCCACTCACAGTCAAGACAAACGGAGATACTCCAGCTTTTGCATGAACTGGACAGACTGTGGGGGCCCAGGAGAGCTGCCTCCAGCTCATATAAATAATAGGTCTTGCCCTGGCTGGTGTAGCTCAGTGGACTGAGCTTGGGCTGCGAACCAAAGGGTTGCCAGTCCAATTCCCAGTCAGGGCACATGCCTGGGTTGCAGGCTGGGTCCCCAGTGGAGGCCAAGTGAGAGGCAACCACACATTGATGTTTCTCTCCCTCTTTTCCTCCCACTCTTCCCCTCTCTCTAAAAATAAATAAAATCTTTAAAAAAATTAAAAAACACACACACAAAAATAACAGGTTTCCTTCCGTGAGGTAATACTGCTTCTGCATTGGGCTGCTGCTGGCCACACACACTGGAGTCTGCTGGGCACCCCTCCCCACCACATGAGCTAGTACAGGTTGGTGTAACATTACCTCTTCGATGTTCTTTTGTTTCGTCTAACGGTCTGGATGCTGCTATTATGCCTCCTTTTGAGTTCTGTCTCAAGAGGGGGAAAGTGGGAAGGTTTATATTTGATTTCTCAACTTTATCTCTTCCTCTCACTCAAGATATTCAAGTGGTCAAGAATTTCCCACACTTTTTCCCCTTTGGAAAGGACTTCCCACGCAGCCTGGCTTCACAATGTGCATTTGCTCCACTCTCTTCTCTTTCGTGGAAATGGCTGGCTGGGTGAAAGGAGGGAGAAACCTGGGGGGAAATCAGAAGATGCCATTGTTGTGGATTTTATTCTTTGTGAGAGAGACAGAAACTGCATTTGAAAGCGAATTTGCTGGTGTTGTGGAGTAATTTTATGTGTAACTGCGCTGTGTCAGAGTTTACCCAAGACAATGGAAGGGTGGTGTCACCAGCCTCAGATGGCAGGTCAAGCGAACTGGCGCACCCCAGAGCCAGGGCTCGGGTCCTGTCATCCGCGTGGCCAGCAGAGTGGCAGAGTGGGTGTGCCTTTGTGAGTCCCTCAGACTTGGCATGTGGACAGCTGGTGCGGATCCGGTTGGAACTCTGTTCTGATCTCTATACAGTGATTTAGATGCCTCTCGGAAGACATTTCATGTCTTTTGCTTCATAATAGTCAGTTTAAAGAGTTGAAGGACAGGGGAGAAGTCAAGGTGACCACTTCAGGTGCTCATTACCTTGCTCATAAAAGGACCCTATAAACTTGCCAATATTATTACAGGCCAGAAGTTTAAGCCATCACTGCGTTCCAGGGGTGCACAGGGAAAGGGCTCTTTTCACTCCCTCTCTCTCATACCCTTGTAGGCTGTCCTCACAGAGCAGTGATGTCTTAATTCAGGTATGGAGAGTGAGAAGGAAATGCAGAGTATTCCACAGCAGAAGCAATTTCACTGGAAGAACAAAAAGCTTATTTAGGAAGCTCTTTGGTTTTTGTGAAAATCCTCTCTTTAGATATTAGTTATGGGAGGAAGAATTAGAATCTAATGTTCAGGAATGAAAGAATCTAGTTGCTTGCAGAAAAGGTGCAGGTTAATTAAAGATTCAACATTTTCACCCGAGTGCAGGATAATGTTAGCTAACCAGGAACAATTTCATAGATCGGGCTCAATGATTTGGTGACGAGCCATCTTGGGGTTTTACCAGCTATGAGATGACAGGAGAGGGAAAATAAAGTTAGCTGGGAGAGGAAGGAAACAAAGGCGATCTCTGGAAGACATTTTAACTCATTCTCATTCTCTAGTAATTTCTAGAAACAGGCAGATGCTGGTGGTAGTCCAAGGTCTTATGAAAGTTGATATAAATATATATGTAAATCTGTGTGACATAGAAACATACAGCTGAAATACATTTCAGATAATTTTAAAAGGGCAGGAAGAGGACAAAAGAGAGAAATATGATCAAGAACAAAAAGAAAAATCACAGTGGATCTAAATCCAAACATCACTCACACACACACAAACACACACACTCACACACTCACGCACATGCACACATACTGTCACTTCCTGTGTTAATCTGGCAAGTAGTTTTGGCCCTGTTTCTTAACCATATAGTATTCCATTTCCATATTTATAAAGCCAAGTTTGTGTTGCTGGCTGTTTATGAACTGAGGGGCTAGGAATGTTAATAGAATCTTACATTGGTCCTGAATATCAACCTTCCAAAGTGCAGAACCACGCTCCCTTTTCCATATCAGACCATAAAAGCCGACTCCGCGAAAGAGTGGATGAGGCAGGCTGCATTTCTTTCTGTGGCACTCTCACTCCTCACCCGTGACATGCGGCTCTGACACTGCGGCTCCTCTCCTTAGCCTTAACTCTTCTGATTTCTAAAAATTAAATTGGACTTTGGACTGGGACTGAGGTATATTCCATTAGTTGGTGTTGACAGAATTTCGATTATATTGAGACTAGAGAGTTTAGCAGCGAGCCTGGGAGAATGCAGGCCAGAAAGAGCAAGAAGAATGTGCTGGAGTCTAAGACAGTAGAGCCTTCCCTGGAATACAAAATGTGCAGAAGCAAGATAGGACCCAGGAGCAATATTGTACAGAATAACACAATTCTCCAGTGAGAAATCCAAATCCAAATTAGCATCAGTAGGACTAAGAAAAATGACCTTTAAAAAGGAGAGGTTGCTTGCAATTTCCCATTGTTTTGCTATGAGTTCCCTGCTGGTACATTATCAGTTTTCTTTTCCTGGGTCTGGTGGGTTCAGGGATGGTTGTTTTTGGCAGACATTCTCTTCCCTGCAATGGTCCTAAAGGGTTACAGTGATTAGCAGCAGACTCTTTCTGGGGAAGAGCTACATAATTTTCAAGAAGACCTGAAATAATTTAGTTCAGCAAAATACCACTGTGATCGGCCAGCACAGAAAAGGGGCTGCTGAGCCGGCAATAATTCATCTGCCTCCTTTAACAGCTACCATTTAAATTGTGTTTGAGCACTGAAAACAAATATACTTTCATTATATGTCTAAAGTCTTTAATATGGCTTCAGAGTTCCCAAGGAAAATACCGCATTGCAGCAATCCGGGTTTTGCAGACACTTTCTGCTGGCCTGTGGCGGGCAGAGGAGGAGGGTGCAAAGGCAGCCTGTTTTCAGCTCAAGTCAGCAGATCCCTGAGCTCCAGAATATAATGAGAAAAGCATCTTCAGCTAGCTTGGGGGCAAAGAGACTGGGGAGAGAATGCTAGGTACACAGGTACTAATTAGATCAGGTCTGATTATCCTCATTTACTCATTTAAAAATTACTGGGTGTTTACCAGGCAATACATTTTCTTCAAATAGACTTTTTTTTTTTTCCGTTTCTGGAGAGTTTATGAAACAGATCCAAGAGGCCATTCCCATAGGCTCTGCATAATCACAGCAGATGGATGTTTCATGTCTTGGCCATTAGTGGACTGGCCAGAGAAAGGCTCTCTGCAAGCTAAGCGAAATTTGGTGAAACATTTATGAGAAAATGATGTTTACGCATGCATTCTCCATGTGGTTATTGAATATTCTAGACACAGGAAATACAGAAACACAAGACCCAAATCGTCCACTGGAACAGGGGCTGCTCTGTCCTCACCCAACTGCAGCTCCTCTGGGTGTCTCCAAGTCCCCACAAGGTGTCTTCACCCTTTGTTCCTCAGAGCCCTGGGCCAGCTCCGAAGCTCTGTCTGTGCTGTACGTAGTGCTGATTCATGCCTCTTGTCTTTAAATTTTGTCTGCTAAATTCCATTTGCAGAGGAGCAGAGCACACATAAGACACACACAACCCTCTTCCCAAAAACTGACGGTGATTTAGGTGCTATTATTATTCTCTTTTTGCAAAAAGAGAGCACGAAGAAAAGACACTTTGCCAAAGGACATTCAGCTCATGAGATTTTGGACTCAGGTCTGTGGATTCCTGCCAGAGCCCTTGACCACTGTGCCTCCTGTACTCCGGGGGTCTAATGATGGCTAGCTCCCTTAGGTTTGGGGACAGCAGAACCAAAACTGGTGGATCTTAAAAACACATCAGTGACTCATTAGAGATGGTTTATTTTACTCTCTGACCTTCCTTATGAAAGAACCCCTTCAGTCTAATCTTGGCAGTGACTGAGCTCACAGGGTGTGTTTCCACTAAAGGGCCTGACCCCCCACATTTGCCTTCTCTTTCCTTCTTCCCTTCAGCGACTAGCATTCTCCGACGCCCCAGCTAGGGCGTTGTCTGCTTCCAGCAGTTCTGACGACTCCCTTCTGAAATGCAGCCATCTAAAATTCCTCTCGCAACCCAGGGCATCTGCACTTTAGTAGTATAAGAAAAATCTCCTGTAAGAGACTCGTGTTTTTTCACAACAACATGCATCTTCTAAAAATCATGCCTTGAGTTTACACAGAGAAGCCTCGGCTATTACTCCAAAAGCAGGTTTGTCTGGCGAAAATTGTTTTTCAGCTGAAAGCAGTTTGAAAGAGACTTTGGGTGAGCTTTTGTTCTTGCCTGTTTAACAGCTTCAGGTTTAGAGCAGCCTATGCGAGTTCACCTTTTGCATTTGAGTCCAAAACTGAATTCATTAAAGCTCCCTCTTGAGCCTGCTGTGCATTTCAGTGCTCCTAGGAGGACGCTCCAGGCTCACTTAACCGGTTTGAAATCTCATGGCCTCAGGCTCTGCCGTCTTTATTTAGAGGAGGATGGGAGTCTGGGGAATTACTTCAAAAGCTGCAACCACTTTTCCCCTTTCCTTTCTAAATTCTGTTGTTCAGCATTTGTTCCACACCATTTGCAATAATTTAAGAACCATTCCAGAGGACTTAGGTCAACAGCAGTTAGAATTAATATCACTCTATCACCTTTTCTATTTTTTCTTGCTTGTACCCATGTAATCCATGTGTATGTAATTTGGGCCTTGAAAATTTGGAGGGTGAAAAAATACTACAGACCTTCCCTCCAGCCCCTGATGGAATCTGTGTTGTTCGTTTCTGTCTGTGCTTTTGTGAGTGTGTGTGTGTGTTTGTGCGTTGGGAGTGGGAGGAGGAGAGGGAGAGAAAACGTAGAAAACAGACAGAGGGCGGACTTTGATCTCCGATAGCCGGATGTGGAGAGGGTGTATGTATTCTCTGAAGAAGGGGGCTCGGGAGGTAGGAGACAGGATGCATCCAGGGAGGATGATGCTCGTGGTTTCCAACCTGCTCCAAAAGCACTTCTCCCCCCAGATTAAATCACAGGCTGTGCATCTATCGTGCCTGCCCCACGAAGCAGAGGACCCACTGAGCTTCAGCTCTACCCTGAGCAGGTTTAGAGAGGGGCTGCTCATACTGAAAGCTCTTATTGCTTTTTGATGTGAAACAAGGACTAGTTGGAGTTCAGTTAAATTAGTTGTGGTCAGAAGGCGGTGGTCTAGGAAGTGACCGGCACTGCAGTCCTGGGGCCCAAGTGTGGGACTCTGCCAGGAGGTCTGGGGGGCGGGCAGGTGGCTGCAGATGCTGAACACGGCTCTGAAGCCCTGTCTGGGCTCCAACCCCAGTTCTGGGCCTCCGAAAATGGTGGGAGTTTGATTGTTTAACTCTTCAGCATCAGAATCCTCATTTATAAGATAGTAATAATAATAAGACTTAGTTCCTGGGCTTTTACAAAGGATTAGTGAAGTAATCAATTTAAAGTAGTTGACCCAGGGACTGGTGCAGAGTATGTCATCAATACATGTCGAATAAAAATTGGATTATTGTTTCTCTTCAGTGACTAGATGTGCTGGAGCCTAGCTAGTTTTCTCTAATCCCACTTTCGTATCATCTGGGGCCCACAGCTACTGCATGTCCCAGCCTCCACTGTATTAGGTGAGACCATTTACTGGGCTGTGGGAATTGGCTTGTGGGTGGAAGCAAGCACTCTCCTTCCAAACCTGGCCCATAAAAGCCTCACATGCAGTCCTCACGATCTCTTTCTTCCTCCTTCTGTCTTTATCTGCTGGATGCCAAGACACAGCAGAAAGCCCCCAGCACCCAGGAAGAGTGGGGCACTGCGTGGGAAGGAGCCTGAGTTCCCGGATGACTGTCTGGAGACGAGCACCCCTTCCTTTCTACCTCTGTCACCGTTTGGACTTGAGCGAGAAATAAATCTGTGGGAAGCCACTGAGATTCGGAGTGAACATGTTGTTCAGTGACTACTGAGTTTCACCCTGTGACACAGAACCTCATGTGTGCGTCAGAGGACATGGTCTCATCTGGAAACCCATGTATGACAAAATTCTGACTTTGATTTTGAGACAGTGCTGGTTATGAAATAATAAATCAATAAATTACCATGTGGTAGAGCAGATGAAAGAGAAATGATGTGCTATCAGACAGAAAGGATCAGAATCAGGGCTAATCTGGGACTAAGCCAGAGACACTTACATAAGCCACATTAGGAGCCTTTAAAAAACATTGGTTCTTCAGTGAGTCAAGCTGGTTGTTGGTGGTACCCGTGTGTGCTATGCAGCTAATGCTCTGAGGGGCCATTCCTCCTCCTGGAGTGTGTGAGTCAGTCTCTTATTAGAATCAAAGGCAACAGCAAAAGATATCAGCTGCCCACCCACCCTTTTAAATGACATCTTGATACAATTCCTCCTGTGAACCAGATCCAACAAAACTAAAGAAAATCACAGCCCACTGCCCTCCTCCCCCCACACTATCACCAATGTCTTCACAATAGTGGAGCTAATATTTTGCCTGATTCACCTGAGAATTGGCATATTTTAAAACCATATGACCCTGACTGGTGTGGCTTAATGGACTGAGTGCTGGCCTGTGAACCAAAGGGTCACCAGTTCGATTCACAGTCAGGGCACATGCCTGGGCTGTGGGCCAGCTTTCCCAGTGTGGGGCGTGTGAGAGGCAACCACACGTTGATGTTTCTTTCCCTCTCTTTCTCCCTCCCTTACCCTCTGTCTAAAAATAAATAAGTAAATAAGTAAATAAATAAATAAAATATTTAAGAAAGCCATATGAACAGATTACTATAAAACATATTAAGGAAGAAAGAATCTAAATTAGCATATGGAAGACTTGGCCTCTGGGAGCATTACATCGCCATGCTCCTCTCCACGGTTAAAGACGGTACTCTGCCCCGTTCACCTTGGCCTTCCAGGCTCAGCGCATGGGGCAAAACGGAACTCAGAGCACCAATGTTTCCAGACAAACAACTGGACACATTTGGGAAAGACAGGGTTTTAGAGGTAGAAAGAGAGAAATCAAATTCCTTAAACAGAGCTTGAACACGCAGCGTGAAAAGGGTGCTGGGAAACGAGCAGCTCATCTTCCTCCGTCTTCAGAGCCCCTGAGCGCTGGTGAGGGGTCTGAACAGGCACTCGGAGGCTTCTCTCCCCAGCACTCTCAGGCCATTTATGTAACTCAAGAGTTTTCAGGTTCCAAAGTGCCTGATTTCTACATTGTTGCCAGCATGACTCAAGCTCTTCACTGGCTTTAATGGGCATTTTAAGCACCTTAATTTATTTCCAACCATCAAAATTGTTTTCAAACCTCTTGTTTTGTTCAGCGATTACTCCCCCACTTCAAATTTGCTTCAGACTGAAGGGTAGGGAAGTAACACTGGTTAACTCGAGTCTGACGCTCGGAGGGAGAGAGTCTGAGCTGTAGTTATGAAGGAGCTGTTTGCGGCTGAGATGGGAATACGTTGGCTTACACATCTGGAATTTGGAAAGGTAGAGAGGTCTCTCTGTTAGTGGTCAGACTTAGTAATTACTTCTGAAACCAAGTAAATGGAATCTTGAAATTGCAAATTAGACCCAATGCACACAATTTAGCCTTAAAGAGGTAATTTTTCGGCTGAGTCTACAGAGCTCTCTGTAAGTTAACTCTAATTTCTATACTCAGGTTTTCTCTCATATTTTCTTGCCCGAACTTCTTGAGTGCTTCATCTCTTTATTCACTCATCTATCCATCCATTTACTTAGTGATTTTATTATTTATCTTCACCAGAGGATATGTTTATGGATGAGAGAGAGAGAGGGAGGGAGGGGGAGATCATGCGTCTTGGATTGGTTGCCTCCCACACGCCCCACCCCGGCCGAAGATCAAACATGCAACCTTTTGGTGCATGGTGGGTGCAACACTCCAGTTCACTCAGCCACCCGGCCAGGGCTGCCTAGGGACTTCACTGAGCTCCCATTATGAGCCAGGCACTACCTAGTGCCGGGTATCTTGGGCATGCTGTAATAAAGCTGGCAGATTCTTGCACTTCTCTCCAGTTTGCAATTCTTCCACCCTTTTCTTTCATGCTCTAGCCCCTTTCTTGTCTTACTTCTGTTTTGTCCCCTGTAAGACTTGTCTCCTAGTATCAGGTTGGCAATTTCTTTCTAGTTCCCATAACTGACATTTATAATTGCCTGACATTTATACTGACTACATCCTATTCTACCAAATGCCATTTTTGTGCGTGTGTGTGTTTGAGCTCAACTACTGGAGATGGGGGTGGGGACATTGGGAAAGTAGCAGGTGCTAGAACATAGTTTCATATTTGTGGTGGGCACCAGGGGACCTGAAGATGACTGATAATGTATCCCCATAAAATCACATAAAATATCACAATCGAAAAGATCCTAACATGTTATCTCATTCAGTTTCCTGGGAGTCAGAAATCTTCTCTACTGCATCTGTACAGATGAAGATTCAGCCTCTTCTTTAATGTTTCCAGAGACAGAAAGTTCATTCAGCAACACACTCATGGGTTCCTCAAACTACGATAAAATTCTTCCGTGTATTCGTACTGATATTTGCTTTTTAAAAATAACCTCAACACATTGGTCCTTGTGTAATCTCCCTGTGGAAATAGGAAGAATTTTCACCATGTATTAATGCGGATGTTTTCATTTGTGAATAACCCAAACCAAATCTTAATAAGCCTAAAAAGGAAAAAAAAAAACCAATAAGAAGGACGCAGCATTTTCCTGTGGGATCTGAGGACAGACAAGCAGAAATGCATTAAGCTTCAGGACCGATCCGGAATCAAAGACTTGAGAATGTCACTCCTTCTGTCTCTCATCTGTCCTGTAACCTGTGCTTCTCTCTTTCTCTGTTCTGTGTTTCCTGGAGAGTACAGTGCTGGCTCTAGCTGGACCGAGGTCCACCCCCGAACAGATCTGCGTTTGCTGTCAGTGTTACAGAGGAAACATGATCATTCGTGCCACCATCATGTGGAAAAAGGGAAGGAAAGGGATCCACTTCTAGGAAAATAGCACAAGATGGATAATTCTGTGTATTCTATACACACCATACAGTATTTGAATGCAGAAATATTTGCAAATAGTTTTCCTAACTCTTATCACCAGGCTATATGCTCCTAATTTCTCCATGTTTTTCTTAGATGACTCAGTTTCTATGAAAACACCTTCTTTATTTAGTTTTCTTTACTCTTTGAATTTTTATGCTGAAAGTGTGGCTTTTAGAATTTGCCACAACAGACATTTATGATCAATATAGAGTTAAGGAACTCAACAACAGTTGGAGGTCTCCTAGGAGATCCCTGCCCTTAGAACTTACCACTTCACCTGACCTAGAAGTTTCATTATTGGTTGGAGTGATGATCCCAAAGAAATTTTTCTGTTTAGAGAATTCAAGATGAAAGACTGAATAATGACATTGGCCAAGGACAGCCTGAATCTAAGCAAAGTGAAGCCCTATTAACAGTAGACCTGGAAAGGTTTTCCCCGAGAACACTGGGCCGTCACTTATGCTGAGCTCTCAGAGACACAGTGCCTCCCTTCGTGGTTAAAATTCATGAGCTGCAAATGGTAAATACACACAGTAAGTATCTTATATTTCTACACTACTCATTTCACAGATAGTGATCCTTAAATGCCACTTAAAAATTACTTTATGTTTTGTAATTGTTTTAAGTTTCATTATTTTCTAAAATAACAAAATCACCTTCAGCATGACATTATTTAATTTAATTTAATAAATCCTTTATCAAGAAACAACTAAAGGCATTGTAAAAATATTATGCCAGCTACTGGGGTTGTGGAAGTGAGTAAGGATTTTGAATTTCAAGACCTCATAATCTAATGATGCGCACACAGAAACAGCAATGAAAGGTGTCTTAGGCTTACCTAGGGCTGCTACAAAAATAAGAAGACAAATAAAGGGCCATATGGGGGCATGGTGAGCTGTGTAGTATTTTGGGGTTAGATAGACTTTTTCTTCAATCTCATCTCTGTCATTTATTCTCTATGTTACTTTAACAGGTTAAATATCCTCTTTGAGTCTTACTTTTTTTCTTTTATGCACTAGGAAGAATAATATTTACCTGACAGAGTTTATGTGAGAATTAAATAATATCATAAAAGTATACAAAGTATGGCCTGGCTGGTGTAACTCAGTGGATTGAGTGCAGGCCTGTGAACCAAAGGGTTGCCAGTTTGATTTCCATCAGGGCACATGCCTGGGTTCTGGGCTAGGTCCCCAGTAGGGGGTGCTCGAGAGGCAGCCGTTCATTGATGTTTCTCTCCCTCTTTCTCCTTTCCTTCCCTTCTCTTTAAGAATAAATAAATAAAATATTTAAAAAATATACGAAGTTCTATTCCATTTTTTTATCCCACAAACATTTAGAAGCTTTTAATATGTTAGAGGATTCAAATAAAGGAGCCCTCAGTCACCATGCTACATTATAAGTGATGCAACAGAAGATGACAGTTAAGAGTTTGGGTTTTTTTTTTTTCTTTGCAACAGCATGGATGGAGCTGGAAAGCATCATGCTAAGTGGAATAAGCCAGGCAGTGAAATACAAATATCATATGATTTCACCTTTAACAGGAACCTATACAACAAAACAAACAAACAAGCAAAATATAGTCAGACACTGAAACAGGCTAACAGTGACCAGAGGAGAAAGGGGAGGGAATTTCAGGGGAGAATGGGAAGGATTTACAGGAACAAACATAAAGGACACATGGACAAAAACTAGGGGGACTGGAATTAGGAGGGGGTTGGGGAGGGATGGGTGGGTGGGCTGGAATGGGAGTAAAGGACAGAAAACTGTACTTGAACAATGATTAAAATAAAATTAAAAAAATTAAAAAAAGAGTTTTTTTTTTAAATTAGAAGCTATTGACAAGTTTTGAGCAAAATCTTACACTTTCAAATGTCCATTTTTGCAAAATATCTCTGGTCATAATGTAATGAATGTATTCAAGGAGAAAGACTGGAAGGCAAGAGATTTGTCCATAGTCGTTGCAGAAGTCAGAGGCAGAACAGGGCTAAAGAGGAGGGCCCAGGTCCAGAGTTCCTAAGCAGGGGACTTCTGGGTGGGCCGGATGTAGGAAAGGACAGAGGATGAGAGGGGGAGACAAGCACGACTCTGAGACTTCAGTGTCGGGGTACAAGAAAATAAGTGGGTTTTGGGTAAAGGATAATGAACTATTTTCTGAACATGCTGAATTTGAGAATTTGAGGTGCCCGTGGCTTATCTCGGTGCAGATTTTTAAACATGTATTTGGATCTTGAGAAGAAGAGCTAGAGAGAGGAGGCTAAGACACGGCTGTATGCTGTACGCATTAGCTGAGTGATCCTCTCCACTGCTCCTCGTCTGAATCCACTCCCCGGAGCTTCAGTGAGCAGATGACTTGCAAATTGAGCACTAGACACCTGTCATCAGCAGGATGAGGTGGCAGATATGGCCTTTTACTAGTATGAATATAGCCAGAAGTTTTCTTATTTAGCAGAAAAATCACTCATCCAACCATTGCTGTCTAGGACTAAACCATTGGCAACTGATTGTACTGAGGTAATAGACACGGAGACCCATTAGTCAAACGGGTCACATTGGGTCTCATTCATACCAGCCGTTGGAAAGAAAGTCTCTGCTCCAAGAACTGTCATGGAGACACTACAACACGAACAAAATTGTGGTTTAAAAATTTATCATTGAGAGACAGGAATTTCATAAAAAATTCCAGGAACTCAAAAGCTTCCAGTAATGTGTGAGTCACAGGCAAGGGGCACTTCGTCTTCGGGCTGCAGGCTGATGGACGACAGGAGCCCTCGCTGCCGGCCTCTCACGTCCGGTCAGCTGCCAAGTGTTAGTCACTTGACCTCACTGATGGTTCCCATCTCTCTCTCTCTCGCTTCCTTTTAATTTCTTGCTTTGGCACTAATTTTCTCAGCTTGAGCGTTCACACTAGCTTCCTCCCTCCCTTCCAGACCATTCTGTACATAGGCCACGTTTACCTTACCTCGCTGGAGGCAGTCCAGGCTAGTACTCAGGTGCCTAGACGGTAAACCCCTAAGGTGGCTTTTCTACCTGGTCCAATCAACAAACGTTACGGGTAGAATTAAGAAGCTAGGACTTTTCTAAATGCATCTTCTTTCTCTTCTTCCTGCAGTTTTGCTCTTGTTTCTTCTGGCACATCCTTTCTCCATCTTCTGCCTTATCCACCGCCTCCCCCACTGAGCTCTCACCCGTCTTTCACAACTAGCCTAAACACCTCTTTTCTTAGAATGCACAGCCTTATCACACTGGGTGAGGATCCATCCTTTTAAAAAGAAACCAAAGTCACCACAATACATTTAATTAAAAAAATTTAAAAAGAGATATAAAAGAAAGTTCATGAATGATAAATGATAGGCATTTTAATATTTAAAAAATAAATAAAAGGAACTTTATTATACAGGATTTACTATAAGCTACTTTTAGTGATTTATGTAAAGTATTTTTCTCTACCCAAATGTTCTCCTAGGACAGGCCAATATTATTTTGTTTTATTTTTGTATCCTGGACAAGACGTTTCATACAGTAGGCACGTATGAAATGACTGTTGACTAAAGAGCTGAGGCCACAGGTCACAAAACTTTCTTATTTTAAATTTACCTGTTTTAGCATTCCTCAGAGCCATCCCCACCTCCTCCCAGAAACCAAGTTTGGCCAGGGGATTTTTTCCAACAAATGTTCTGTTACAGGTGTGTCTTAACCTTTGTTTATGCAATTGGAATTCAGTCTTTCAGGGAACGTTTATTCAGAGATTGTTAAATCTCAAACACTGACAGGCTCTGAGGTCACAGACCTAAACGAGAGGCCATGGTCCTTGCCCCTGAGCGCTCCAGGATTAAAACGGCTCTAACAAAGGCATGTCTGAAATGCTGAGGGAATCCTGAGGAGGGAGCTCTAACCTTGCCTGGGGAGGTTGGAAAAACACCAGTATGTCACTCTGTGTGACTTTTCATTCATTTGTCCATGCCACTGTTGCCTTAACATTCACTCAGCAGAATTTACTGAGTATTCAACTCTGGGTTTGCACTCTGCCGATAGATGAAATACGTTACTTTTTACACAATTCATAAACAAGTTCCACGAGATTGACGAATCTGTAGCTTATTGTATTAGGCATTATTCTGATCACTTTGTAAACAATATGCCACTTAATCTTTGTGAAAATTTTATGGAATTTGTACTATTTTATATCCATTTAACAGGTTTTAAGAAAACACCCTTGGTAGAAGAAGCATAAGTTAATTGTTTTGTGAATGAAAAGGGGCCACATACTAAACTTGACAAGTTCAGGGGAACGCTGCGCGGTGGCCTTGGAAACTCAGATACCTACAGTAACCAAAGAGTATAGTCTGGAATGAAGATCTCGCAACTAAAAGCAGATCATGGTGGGCGTTCATGTCTTAGGCTAGCATCTTTCCTGACAAAAGTCGATCTATGTCTTAACTGGGTCTGTCTATTGTCTGTTTTGTGTCTATGATAACCTACCTTTGGAAGGTCAAATTTCCCTTTTCCAGATCCTTGAAAGCACAAACCCCGAGACACCACACACCCCTCATTGTTACTGTTACCTTGTTGATCGTTGACTGTTATTGTCCTGTACCCACCTGTGTAAAAAAGTACTATCACTATACTTTTTACGCGATCCCAGAGGTTGTCCCACCCTTTGCTTTCTGACGCCTCCCTAGTCTACCACCAACTGATTTCAGGGACCCCCTTGAACCTTCTCTTTTATTCTAATGAATAAAAGAGGGTGCAAAACTGCCATTTCTTTGGAGCATTTTCTCAGTCCCATAAACTTTTGCTTCCCAGCAATTGTTGTCATTTTGGCTCAAAAGAATTTGTAAAATTTCTTACGGGTTTGGACATTTCTCACATTGACAGTTTATATTAATTGGCAGGACTGGGGCTTAGCAGTCATTTCAAATCCGTAGCTCATTTTTTTACCTATCATATTATGCACTCAAAATAATTCTGGAAGGCCATAAATTTGGAAAAAATATTAAAGAAATCATACAAATAGTTTGACATTTAAATGCTTTAAAACTGATTAAAGCAAACCTAAATAGATAGCTTCTCTCTTTCTTTTCTTTTAAGAAGAAAAGCACTTCAGGTACTATTTAAAGTACAGAACAATCAGTAAACTAAAACCTCTCTACAGAACGGAAGGTTTGTGAAAATGAGATTCTCACAAGTATAGGGAGAGAGAAGCATCTTATGTTGTTGGTATGAAAATGGTCACTTATTTATTGTTATATAAATAACAGAGCTGCTCAGACTGCTTAGGAGTAGGATATCTGCTTTTGCAGGAGCTTCAGATAAATCATCATGATTTCCCCTCCCCTCTTACATGCACTTTTGGTGGGAAGGAAGTCTTCAGTTATTAACAGTCTCTCTAATTTAAATTCCTACAGCTCAGAATCCTCCTTTTATCCTCTGAAAATCAGTTTCCAAACTGGGGCTTGGTTCTTAACACTGTGGATTTTGAAAATTTGATTTTATTATTTTATCATCAGATGTGGGGGGTCATGAGGCTTTGATTTTTATTGTTCCCTCTGGGGTGATCATACCCTAGAGCGTGAATCTTATTTTCTAAGTCACAGTGGAAACGTATTCATTTACACCAAGAAAAGGAGCTGTAAGAGATTCAAAATATCCATATCGGCTGTTCATTGTTTTGTCTTCATAAGAGTAAGCTGGCTTTGGAAATAAATTTAGAAATCAGCAAGTTATTTGGTAAGTTACTGAACAATGTATGTTGAAAAGAACTATATATTTAGAATAGTTCAGAAAATCAGTTTGTAAGTTTTACACTAAATTGTTAACAATGGTTACAGCTGAAGGTAGGATTATAAAGAAGAGGACTTCCACTCTCCCTATGTTGGATTTTTTAAATTTTTATTTTTTTGCAAGTTGTTGTTCAAGTACAGTTGTCTTCACCACACTTCCCCCACCTTTGTTGGATTTTTAAAAAGATCCTTTATAATAATCGGAGAAACAAAAACAAGAACAAAACACATTTCAATATAGATCCTTCCATTTTGAAAAAAATTCCTGTTGAGCATAATTAGAATAAAGTGAGCCAGATGTTCTTAATCTAGACCGTCATTCAGCAGGGGCCTGTCTGGTCTGCCTCTTCCAAGTGAACCAGGCTAATTGTTGTATGCAACCAGAATCCTTTTTCTTTGGTCATATTTGGTGTTTCTTTGACATATAGATGCACCCCAGCTCTCCTTTTTGAATATCCCTTATTGGTTACCAAAACTTTTGTTTGCAAGAGCATTGGCTGACTATCACAAGACAGGTATGCAGTGTTGGCGAGGGTGAGGAGAAAAGGGCACTCCCAAGGTCTGCCGGTGGGAGTGTAAATTAGTGCAGCCACTGCGGAAAACAGCACGGAGTTTCCTCAAATATTAAACCTGGGACTATGATATGATTTGGTAATCCCACTTCTGGGCACATACCCAAAGGCAGCAGCAACAGCTCCAGCAAAAAAGGATGTTGAAGAGGCATCTGCACTCCCGTATTAATTGCAGCTCCATTCGCAATCGCCAAGACGTTATAACGACCCGTGTTCGTTAACACTGATAGACCTTGAGGGTGTTATGCTAACAGAAATAGATCAGGCAGAGAAAGACAGGTACTGCATGATATCACTTACATGTGGAATTAAAAAAAACACATAGAAACAGAGTGGAGAATTTGTTGCCGGGGACTGGAGGCGAGGGCAGGGTAGGGGAAACAGAGAGATGTGGATAAAAGAGTACACACTTTCAGCTGTAAGACAAATAAAGTACGGAGGCCTAATAATGTATAACATGGTGACTGTCGTTGATAACACTGTGTTGTATAATTAAAATTTGCTAAGAGAGTAGAACATAAAAGTTCTTACAAAAAAGTATGTGAGATGATGGCTGTGCTAATTAACTACATGGATCTTGCTTGTTAAGCTGTTCAGATACTCTATGCCTTTTGGTCAAAGAATTTAATCTATTTACATTTAGAGTAATTATGGATAGGTGGAGTTACTAATGCTATCTTATTCTTTTCTGCCTGTCCTATGTTTTCTTGCTTCTTCCTTTCTCTATTTTGTCTTTGTGAATTGATGATTTTTTAAAATAGTGATATACCTTGGTTCCTTTCTCTTTATATTTTTCTGTGTCTACTATCAGTGTTTGCTGTCTGGTTATCTTGGGGCTTACATAAAATATCTTACAGATGTAATAGTCTCTTTCAAGCCAACAACAAATTAACTTTGCATGCAACAACTCTGCACTTTCAGTAATGATGTGTGGTGTCAGATAAGTACTAGACTTACCGGGGTGATCACTTCATAAATTATATATATGTCTAATCACTATATTTTATACCTGAAACTAATAAACATAATATGGTATATCAACTGTAATTGAAAAATTAAAAAAACCTCTACTTTCATGCTCCTCCCCATAAATTTGTGTTTTTGATACTGTGATTTATCTTTTTTTATGTTGTATAGCCACTGACAAATTACTGTACTATGTTATTTTTTAATACATTAGTCCATTAACCTTTATACTAGAGTTAAGTGATTATAACACCTCTATATTATGGTATTAGAGTAATCTGAACTTGATTATATATTTAGCTTTACCACTATGGTTTATATTTTGATATTTTTTCATGTTAGTAATTAGTGTCCATTCATTTCAGTTTGAAGAAATCTCAGAATTTCTTGTAAAGGCAGGTGCAGTGGTGATGAACTCCCCTAGCATTTACTTGTGTCACTTCTGAAATACAACTTCATAGGTTAAATATTCTTTGCATATTTTTTTTTCTATCAACATTTTAAATATATTGTCCCACTCTCTCCTGGCCTGCAAGATTTCCGGAGAAATGCATTGATAGCCTCATGGAAATAAATGCCTTATTGAAATTTTTTTCTCTTGCTGCTTTAAAATTCTCTCTCTCTTTTTTAAATTTTAGACAGTGTTATTACAATTGTCTTGGAAAAGATCATTTTGGGTTAAAAGTTTGGGGTGACCAATTACCTCCATGTATTTGGGTACCAAAATCTCTCCAAACCATCAGTTCTTTAAATAAACTTCCTGTCTTTCTCTCTCTCTTCTTCTTCTGAAACTTTAATAATGTGTAGATTTTTTTCTTTCAGTGGTACCCTATAATTCACATAGCGTTTCTTTACTCTTTTTTATTCTGGGTTCTCAGGAGCCCACCGGGACCCTGGTGCCATGGGAGCCTACCGGCATGGTGGTGGTCTGGGACCCCAGTGTGCTGGAGTCCCCTGGGAGACTGGCGTCCTGGGAGGCACCTGGTGCCTGGGTGGGTTGGGAGTCTGGCTTCGTTGGTGCCACCTGGGGTTGCGGGAGCTAGCAGAAACTGGGGTGGGCCAGGGCCCTGGGTCTGTGGGAATCTGTCAGGTGCCTGGTGCCATGGAAGCTGCCTGAGGCTGCAAAAGCTGTTTTTGGCGGCTGGACCCAGCAGACACCAGGACAAGCTGGGGGCCCAGGGTAGCAGGAGCTCTCTAGGAGCCCGGCAACATGGGAATTGCCTTGAGTCACAAGAGCTTTTTGGGGTCACTGGAGCGAACAGGTGCTGAGGAGAGCCAGAGCCTGGGTTTGCAGGAGCCTGCCAGGAACCACCAAGGGCCATGGGGGCCACCTGGTGCTGAGGCAGGCCAGTACTTGGGTCTGTGGTCAAGTCAGGTTCTCACTTCGCTCTCCTCCCATGGGCTGACACCTCTCTGCTGCTGGGCTGCCCAGGCTTGGCGGAGGGCTTGGGGGCAATGTGATCTCTCTTTCCTACCCCCTTCAATGTTTCTTTTCTTACTTCTGTATTTTACCCAAGTGCCATAATGCCCCTCACCTGGAACCCTTCGCTCAGTGAAGATCTCTTCATGCACAGTTGTTCCAAGTAATGTTTCCCGGAGGATGCAGCTGCTAGAATTCTGATGCTGCCATTTTGCTGACCACACGTTCTTGAATTAGCTTCTTTTTCAGGCTTTGTCACACTTCTTACCCTCGCGCATGGGGCAGCTATAAGGATAAGAGTGCAGCCATTATAGGGCCGGTCATTAGAAAGCATACACATAGAATCATAGAATAACAGTATCATAGAATAATGACTGCTTGTTGTGTTAGTCAGCTTTGCTGTGTAACAATCTCAGACCTTTAAGTGGTCCACCAAATGTACATTCATTTCTCTCTCACTGCATAAAAACTGTGAGGTGGTTATCGGCCTGCTGACCTACATTTCCACTCCCTGTGTCTTCTGATTGCTGAACCTGGGCTGGAGGAGCAGCCCGACCTGGGACGTGGTGTTCTCATGACAGAACAAAAGCACAGCAGGTCTCGCTGGCAGACTTAAAGCCTCTGCACCTGTTGACGTAAGCAGGCCACATCCTGCCTGCTGCAAGGAGGCGTCACCAGGGCAGAGGCGTCATCAGCCCAGGTGGCTGGCAACAAATTATTTCAACAATAGTGAGACGTACCACATTAGTAATCGGCTAAACCTTAGTTTTATGATCCTGGACTTTGGGGTGATTGGGTGTCATGGGGAGGAAAGAAGTCTTTGATTACAGGTCTGGCAGAGAAAGGATAAGAAAATGTCCCATGTCCATCCATTTCTAATTATATCATATCATTGGACCCCTGAATTAAAAATGAATTCAGTAATTAAAAATGCAAATATAATTAGAAATGCAAAGAATAGAACAAGATTAAAAATGCAAAGGGATGCAAGTATACATTGTATAATTTATCCTTTTGACATATCTTGTCTGCAGAGACTTGTGCTGACAAAATTTCATCTTGTTTAGTTTGCAGATTAAAAGATAATCCCTGATACCATGTAAGTTACAGTGTGGGAACCTCTTCTACACCATCATATGGGGAAAAATTACAGCTATCCACCAGTATTAAAGGAAGTAAGAAAAAAATCCAGTGCTACCTACCCAGGTCTTCCATCTGACTGAGTTAGCAATTCACCCTGGATGTGTTTTCCTTTGGATTGCTTACTTAACCGTCTTAAAGATGACAGGCGGCAGTTGCCCTTCAGAAGCTGCCACCAGTGGTCCCCTTCATCAGAGTAACTGCACTCTGTAACCAGCTTCCCACTGCCTGGGACTGAACGGTCTCAGATATTAAGGTCTGAAAATTGACATTTTGAGTTGAAAGAAAACCACCTCAGTTTTAACTGTAATTTAAGACTTTGGTTTTTTAACAAAGTTCTTTAAGTGTCTTTGAGGAAACCTTTTTAAATTAGAGGTTACTTTGGCTTTAATTCTTTCAGTCAATGAAATAAGAATACTGAGCTTAAAATGAAGTTCAGGTGGGTATGAACGTAAGTGCATATTTTGGAAGTGTAATAGTTTTTTATTGAATGTCTGGTGCCGCCGACGTGCGGTTAACGACACCACATTATGCGTTGGTGCTGATCACCATGTCTGGGAACCTCATCACTGTTTCCTTTCACCATCCTTTGTTGGAATGATGCTCACATCCGCTCTCCTTGAGGAGGCCTCCTTCTCCAGCCACTCCAGTCCTCAGTGGACTCTCTCAACTGTGATGTTATTTTTTATCCCTCCCACACAACCTGCTGTGTGTTCTCCCAGATCACACAGTTCCTGGGGCACAGCCCTGTATCTGCCCTTGTTTCAGCTTCCAGCACAGGCTGGGTGGGTAGTTGATTCTTACCCTATATTAGCTGAAGGAAGGAAGGTGCTGATTTGCATTATCACCTGAGTGCAGATGTGTTTCTATCTGCATAGGACTGCAAGTTCCTGGCAGTCCAGGGTCACACTGTGTTCTTGTTTAATCCCCAGAGCACCTCACATAGTGTTGGCCGGCACACACGGGCCTCTCTGTGATCCTCTTTGAAATGAGTCTTACTGTTCAGTTATGTTTGAGTCTTCCGTGGCACCACCTGGAAGATGTCAAGTGTAGTCCTTTTCTACGATACAGCTGTCAGACTTTTAGCTAAGGCCTGCATGGTATTCACGTAGATGTGCTGAGTGCCTCGCACAGCACCCTGTGCCCTGGAGATAAATTATGGGAATGAACTGAACTCATACTTTTAACTATGATTAGTACTGCTCAGGTATGTCAACAAAGTATCTAAATACTTACAACTCAAATGAAATATCACACAGTTAATGGGACAAAAACAAATGGAATAATTGAATAGTTGAGTAAAAATAACAATCAGTGTTCAAAGAATATTATATTTCAATCGCGGACTCTTCAAAGTAGGAAAAAGTCTTTGAGAGCTTTTTGATACATTGAGGGTGTTTCTGGGGAGATACCCAGCAGACTGTGTACTCTGAAGCCAGCTGACTTAGCCTTCCACCCTGGCTCCTCCACGTGTGCCTCCATTTCCATTTATTTAATTGCTTTTTCCTCAAATTCTTCATCTCTGAAATGGCGATAATAGCAGCATCTACCTCACAAGACTGTTGTGAGGACTATAGAAGATAAAGCAAGGAAAATACTTAGCATGGTACTGGGTAGAGTGAGTGCCCAATAAGGTAAGTTGTTATATCATTGTTATGGTTACTTGTGAACACCTTCGGTATGCTAGGAGCTGGGGAAGCTGCAATGAATAAGGCGTGGCCTCAGGAGTTCATCGATACCCCTACCAATCATTTAAAAAAATAACTAGTGAGCACTTAATGTAATTAGACACTATGTAAAATAGTGAATCCATTATCTCAATACTTAAAACAATGCTTTTTATAAGTGTGGGAACTGAAACTTAGGACGGCCAAACAGGTACTTGGTGAGTGGAGAGTCACGCACAGCTCTGCCGGTCGGATTCTGCAGTGGCTGCGGCCTGCGCGCGAACAGCTCCAACAGCGGTGGAAGGAGGGGACAGCAGCGGTGCTGCCCCGGAGGGTGTTTCTTCGGGAAGGGCAGGTGCTCTCAGGGCCGGGACGACTGTGAACTAACTCCCTGAGCAAAGGGACACTGGGTGAGCAGAATTTTATGAGAGAGAAATAGGGAGAGCTTTAGTTTAAACTGAATAAGAAGTAAAATATTGTTAATTTTCTACGGCTCAGCCTAGAATAATTTGTGGCAGTGGTAATGACATGGGCGAAGTTTGGAAAATGGGGCATTTCAGTCTTCTTCCAGGCTGCCTGTTTTCGGACGAGGGCTTCTGGGTGTTAGAGAGGAAGGAGAAAATCGGAAATGTGAATGGATTAGGTTGCAGGGATTCAGGGGAAAAGAGAACTTATCTTTAATGGAATGAAAGGTCAAGAATAAATTACGAATGCCATGGTTGTTAACGTGTAGGAATTTAAAATAGTTTTTAACACCCTTTTGTTTTTAGGCAATTTATATAAAATATAAATGAATGATTTAATTAAAGCTGTAAGAAACAGCGAGGGGAATGAAGATATTTCCACAGAGTTCTTTACATTTTCTGTGAAACCTTATAGGAGTCATCTGAAAGCCCCGTATTAATTATTTCAAGAATGGACTTCTATCAGGCACAAATAACATGCAAAAATCCTTTTACACCATGTGTTAAAAAGATGATTTTGCACTTTTCTGATTGAAAAATAGAGACCAAAGTGGACATTTAAGAACTATAAATATCTCTACATCTGGAACCATTTTACATGCCTTGCTGCCCCGGGCGATTGTTTATCTGCAGAGCTGGCCCAGGCTCCAGCGCAGGACTGCTCGGGGACAGTTCTCCACAAGGAAGTGGCGGGGGGGGGGGGGGGGGCTATTCACACCGATCCCCAGCATAGGGCTCTTTCTGGGCTCCTCTGAACTCTCCCGAGGAAGCTGTATTTCATTTCTACAGACTTCTGGAGATGAGGAAAGGACACTGATATCTACTAAGATTGTCAGCACTTGGCAATATGCCAAGTCCTTTACATTATTTCATTTAACTGCTCAACAACCTTATCATTATTATAACTACTGTTTTTTTATTATTATTATTATTATTATTATTATTATTATTACAACATATATAAAAACTGAGCGGAGGAAAGAGAAACCTAAAGTCACATTGCTTAATCTGAGCCCCTGGTGTCACTTACCCCAAAGCTCATGACTCTGCTTCACCTCACAGCCCCCCGGGGTCAGGCGCCTTCTGTCCCACCTCCATTCACCCAGTGCAGTGTTTAACAACTTTGCCGCCACCACCATCCCCAGAAAGTAGGGTTCTCAACAGGGGTGCTCTTGCCACCAGGGGACATTTGGCAACACCTGGAGGCATTTTTGGTTGTCTCCGTCGGATACGTGCTGCTGTGGGTAAACACCAGGAACACTGCTGTGCACCCCACCACGTGTGGGGCAGCCCTGCAAGGGACTGTCCCACTCCCACCACCAGGAGAGTAAGGGTCGAGCAGCCCCGCCCTAAATCCTCCCTGCTTCCTAATCCTGGCACTCTTCCCCGTGTTTCCTGGTTCTGGAAATTTTTGTCTAGCTTCTGACAAACTATTTTATTTCTAGACAATTAGAAAACCTGAATAATTAATTTAATTTTCCCATTATCCAACTTTCATTAATACCTGTTTGTAGAGGTGATTAGCTAGACACTGCATAGTGCGCTAGATCTTGCTTCTTTCTGTTGGGAATTTATAACCTCAGGCAGTCTTTGTTCCTAAGCCAGAAGAGAAGCAGGCAGGAAGATAGCACCGCTAAATTTACATGCATCAGGAGGGAAGGCTTTACATTCTCAGAAGTTAATGGGGCAGGGAAACGTGTTTCAGGTGAAGATTCGGTGAAGGCAGTGCCTATCCCTCTGGGGGAGCTGGAGAAGGTTGTCACCTTCTCTCTGCTCAGGGCAGCAGAGCCACGTGGAGCGTGCTGGACTTCAGAACCGGACGGACGGTATGAGAGAGTTTTGTCCAGGGTGCTGTGTAGGGTGCTGTGCAGGGCGCACACTAAACATATGTAACGTCAAAACACAGACAGTACCTACATAGCTATCCTTTTACAGTTTGCTTTTGATTTAACTGGTGAATGGTCCTAAAAACGATTTCAACTCCCTCTTGTTCTTTGCTCTACCCATGTAAACACAGTTACAAGCAGCACCATTCGTCATCCTATGTACTTGCAGCCTCCTTAAATGTTCTAACTTCTTTAAAAAGCTCATGACTTATTTGCTTTTTCTTGCAAAAC
This sequence comes from Tonatia bakeri, assembly GCA_004024845.1. Lineage (NCBI taxonomy): Eukaryota > Metazoa > Chordata > Mammalia > Chiroptera > Phyllostomidae > Tonatia > Tonatia bakeri. The sequence continues at coordinate 90,745 of PVIA01005182.1, forward strand.
AGCTTTAGTTGGAACGTACCATCACAGTCCTCTTAGGAAGAAAAGCTCTATATATTTCCACAAGGCACGATGCAAATTAATTTATGAAAAGACAAGCTACCTAAATCGAATTCTTAGATTGCGAATTCCCTGAACGTGGCTTCAATGTCAGAACCCAGACCAAGGCCTTAACTGGTTGCATTACCCCCCAGTTGCCACAAGAGAGCGTATAAAGAACACGATCCTCTTCGGAAGTGGGATAATAGAGACCCTTTCGTTTATTACGTAGCAGCAGGCAGCGGTTCCTGTATTCAGAACAGATGAAACGGACTCTTCGAACAATCACTTACACAGCGTTTTAACATGCTGTCCACACAGAAAGAGAAAGGGAAGGTTCTGTGAAATTTTCTATCCTGCTTTTCCAAACCGTATCCGGGAGAGGTTCAGCCACACCAGCTCATGCAGGCCTTGTACTCTGCTTGACTTGGCTGAACTTTCCCATAGCTGGAAATGGCCCACGCTACCAGGTGCCTTGGGTTTGAGTAGAATAAATCACTCCAAGCTTGAAAGATTTTTTTCCTGCAGAAATTCATGCCTGTCAAAAAGGAACTTGATGATTTAGTTTGTCTTTGGCATGTCCAAAAGAGGAATCGTCGTTCTCCATTTTTTTTTTCAAAATAGATAAAAATAGGAAGTCATAGCCTCCCCCACCCCTCTCTGTTTATGTGTTGCTGACACAGGTGGGTGACCCGCAGAATGAGGAGGGCTCGGATACTTCCAAGCAAGTCGCTGTCGGGCTGCTCTGGGGAAGAGGACATGGATCCTGTACCGGGTCCCTTAGGGCATGGGTTCTCACACTTGTCCACACACAGGCTTTGGGGCCCCACCACGAGATTCTGATTCAGGAGGTCTAAGATTTTACACTCCTAACAGATCCTTAGGTGTTGCTGATGCAGCTGGTTGGACAGCACACCCGGAGAATCCCCGCCCAGGGGATATCCTAGAAACCTGGACTTCTCCCTCACCGCTGAGGCTGGACCCGAGTCCACGCAGCACGTTAGTCCCAGTGCTGGTGTGGGCCCGGTTCCTGAGACTCCCAGCCTGGCTGCTAATGTCCTGCCCTGTTTACCACTCAGACCTCCCCGCAGACTCTCAGGACCCAGGAAGGCCAGACTTCTGAGTAGAATAAAACCCTCAGGTTGCTTCTCCTCTTCCCCAGAACACCTCAAACCACCGAGCTGGAACAAGTTTCAAAATCGTGCCAGTAGCCTCCAGTCTGAATCCTAAATGTGCCGAAATCGACATGGGGAAGTGTGGGCGGATGCATTCTACATGCGCGGACATGTTTGGCTGGAGTGCACAGACCGACCCCACCTCTCCGTGACCTGGCAAGTTACTCATCTCTGCCTTTCCCTTTCCTCATCTACCAGGTGAAAACCATAGCTGTACCCATGGGTCGTGTGGGCTGAATGAGTTAGCACCTGAACAGTGCTTAGAACATTGCCTCACACTTTCTCTCAGTAAATACTAACTATCGCTGCGAGCCTTCACCTTTACTTCTCCTACCCATTCCCTTCTCAGACTTAAACTAAGAAGGCTCCCGGGGCCAGGAGTGTGCCCTGGGCCGGGTTGTTGGGAGGCCAGGAAGGTTATGGCCTGACCTTTAACCCTCTCACCTGGCTGAATAACATGGCTTGACTATGGTGCAAAGGCCAGAGGTCAGGTATAAAGCTCAATGATAATTCCTTAGTGGTAAAGGTATCCAAACCATATTGCTGGTTCAAGGTTTATTAATTTTGAACAATCTGTTGTGCTAACTATTGCCTTTGTGACAGATTAGAACATCCTGCGGAAACCTTGTCCTTTGTGCTTTTCTACTATAAGAATAAGTAGAAAATGGCAAGGGGAGAGAGAGGGAACGCTGTCCTGGTCGTCCTGGTCGGATGCAAGTGTCCGGCTCGCTGCTGCACACCTTTGGCCAGTGCTGCAGGTGCCTGTCTCTGCTCTTTATGTAGTAACTCGGGTGAAATGATTTACAGCTGCCTTGGGATCACCAATTTTGTTCTACATGTTTCCATATGTGATATGTAACTTGGTAATATTTAATTATTGGTACTTGTGAACTTCAGACAAATATTCTGATGTAGATACTTAATTTTTAGTTTTTTTAATCATAAGAATTACTCACTGAATAGGTAACATTGTCATGATGCAAAATTCAAGGGCTAAAAAGGTAAACAGGGAAAAATGCACCTCCCTCTCATACCTGCCACTGTCTTCACAGTGTCCATCCACCAAGGTTTTAAAAAATTAGTAGACTTTATTTTTTGAGCAGTTTTAGGTTCACAGCAAAACTGAGTGGGAAAGTACAGAATGCCCGGATACCCCTCCCCCAGACACAGCCTCCCCCGCCATCAACACCGCCCCCTTCCCCCCTCCCCTGCACACACAGAATGGTGCATTTGTTACACGTGGTGGACCAGCTTGGGTGCGTCACTACCATCCAAAGCCCACAGTTTACATTAAGGTTCACGCTTGGTGTTGTAAGTTTTATGGGTTTTTACAAATATACAAAAGCACGTATCCATAATTATAGTTTCATATGGAATAATTTTACTGCCTTAAAAATCATAGGTGCTCCAATTTACTCATCCCTCTCTCTCTCCAAAGTCCTGGCAACCACTGATCTCTTTGCTGTCTCTATAGTTTTCCCTTTTCTTGAATGTCATCTTGTTGAAATGACACAGTACATAGTCTTCTTAGATTGGCGTCTTCCTCTTACTAATATGCACTTTGGGTTCTTCCATGTCTTAATCTACTCGTATCGATATTCCTCTATTTGTATTCACTTATTAAAGGACATCTTGGTGGCTTCCAGTCCTGGAAATCATGAATAAAATTGTTATAAACCCATGCAAGTTTCTGCATAAACATCAATCTTCAGGCTGAGACTTCTAAAACAACAACCCTGAGATGTAAAAAAAAATTAACCACCTGCAACCTAGGGCTGCTTTGTATTTCTTCTCTGTGTCTTGTATCAAAGTTTCATTGAGCAGAAGAGGTGAGCATGGCCACAGCACTGTGAACAGAGACATTTGCTGACACCTGCTGACATTGCTTTCCCTCAGGTTGGCATCGTTAGCGTGTTCTCCCCACCGGGAGACTGGGTGGGATTCAGGAGTTTCCTTTTCCATCCTTCTCCTCCATCTTCTTCTGGGCTCCCGTCTCACCTCCAGATCCAGACGAGGCTCCCTGTTGTTGCCGTGACTATGACTCCAGTGTTCTGATCTGAATGATCCTCAGTTTGGCTTTTTATGTCTCCTGCTCCTACCCCGGTATACACACCTATGTCTGTGTCCATCTATGTCCTACCTGTCTATTTCCATGGGACATAATGAACCACCATCTTCTATGCCTACCTCCAGGGTGTTATATGGTGACTTGCCTGTAGGGAGATTTAGGAAACATTTATTACTAGCAGTCAAGAACTATTTGACTGATCAGATCTGTGTGCCATAGCATGAAAGATAAAAACCCCTAAGAGGCACTTCTCTAAGCGTAACAGTAGCTAACATGTTATTCTTTAGTATGTACTAGGCACAATGCTAAGCATTTTCACATAAATTAAAACTCCCCACTTGTTATTCTTACTCCGATTCTAGATCTGAGGAAACTGAGCCTTAGAGAGAAACTAGACAACTTACTTGAGGACCTATGTAAATGAATCCTGCATTGCACGAATTCCAAGATTGCTCATCAGGGACCATGGATTACAAAAGAAAAAAGCAAAACAAATTTTAATTTAACTTATCTGTCACATGGCAGTGAATTATGTAATGTGAATTCTCATCAACATTAAATTGTATATTCGTGTTTGTCTGATTAGTGTCTGTCTTTCCCCAAAGTCTCTAAGCTCTCTGAGGACAAGAGCTGTTTGCTTCATATATTTCCAGTCCCTAGCAAATTGCTTGGCTTAATTTTGGTTTCCTAATCTATGAATGATCTCAGTCTTCCTGTGGGTTGACAAGTTCATCTCCTGATACATCAACGCTGCTGTAAGTAAGAATAAGGCGCTTCGGGAGCTGGATGTGAGCCGTCATCATGAGGACTGCGTTGCGACCATCTCCTAGGACAATGGTGCCGATCTCTGTTTTCCCCTCTTCAGATTAATTTCAGACATAGTTCTTTGGAGAAAAAGATGCATTACTATACCCTAGAGGAAATAACTGGGCCCAGAAAAACACATTTTCTAAACATGTATGGTCTTTTCAAATATCTAGACATTTACTCTTGAAAGTCTAACCACCTCTAGGGAGTGTTTGTGGCTGGGATTGTGTGACTGTGTGTCCCTGTGAATTGTACGTCATAACTCAAGAAGGGAGAAGTTATGTGCTCCCCTGACCTGAACCCCAAATCAGTGTTAGAGATCTGAGTCCTTTCAGTGGAAACCAAAACAGACTGTATTATCCAATGCTTTTCAAAGTCATTGGGCTTTTGCTCCTGATTTCTTATTGCTTAAATTTCTGGTTTTAGCTCCTCAGTCTGGTATTCAAGACGTTCCATTTTATGACCCTCACTTACATGTTCACCTTCATATAATAGCCCTCAACAGGGACTCTTGTGCACTGGAATAAACTCTATTGTCCCTCTTGTATTATCAGGGTCACCTTGATCTTGTCTTTGCTCAGACAATGTGACTTTCTCACTTCTGTATCCACATTTTCTCTAAATCCTTAAAAACAGGGTTAAATGTAGCTTTCTGCTTTTTCCTCATGACTTGTGTGTTCTGTGACTGCGATCCTAGTTTAGTTGTGCGCCTAAGGGTTCTGATTCTGAAATCCAATTGAGGTTGATGCCAGACTTCATCATTTGCTATCTTGGTGATCTGAGGGAGTTATTAACTTCTCCAAACCTGGTTTCCTCATATGCAAAACATGCATAGATAAAATTACCTTATAGAATTGTTATGAGAGTTAATGAACCCTTGCATGCAAATGTTTCATTTTCAATAATCACAATTCTAGATGATTAGAAAGACCTTTAAACCCAATTTAATTGGAGGACAATGTAAGTTAAAGAAGGAAATAACAGCTTTGGTATGTGGTAGTTGTGTCTGCACGGTGCTTCAATTCATTGCTGTAGAGAAGGGAAGGGCTGCGGTATTGAGGGTGGTGATAGAGTGAAGATTTTGTGATCAATTTTAGAAATGAGAGGTTGAGAAAAGTTTAGGACATTTAAGAAGCAAGTAGGCAGTGGGAGGCACAGATCTGGCAATCAGGAGGGAGACCTGAGCTGGAGATATCAATTTCCAAATTACCTGTGTTTGGGAGGAAATTGAAGCCATAAGTATATATGATATCACCCAGGAGGAGAATATAGAATGAAGAAAGAAAAGGATCCAGGAGCAAGGATTATGGACTTGCTTATGGGCCGCATAGACAATGATTCGTTTGCAAGGAAGTGGAAAAAGAAGTAGGGAGGCAGAGCAAACAATGGTGCTAGGTGCCCAGTGGGGGAATATTTCAAGAAGGTACGAATGTTTGGTGCTGTCAGATGCTTCTTACAGGGTTGAATAAACTGTGGACTAGAATTACCATTGTGCCATCTATAGGAGGTCACTGTGGACCTTTGTGGGAGCTATTGGAGAGTCATTTGGAATGGATCAAGGAGAGAATGGGAAATAAAAAAAATAGATTCCTCCAACTTTGTTCTTCTTTTTGTGCTACGCAGGACCTTTTGTGGTTCCATATAAATTTTTGAATGTATGTTCTAGTTCTGTGAAATATGTTATTGGAATCTTGATAGGAATTGGGTTGAATCTATAGATTGCTTTGGGTAGTAAGGACATTTTGATGGTGTTAATTATCCCTATTTATGAACACTGTATGTGTGTCCACTTATTTATATTGTCTTCAATTTCTTTTTTCAGTGTCGTATATTTCTGGGTACCGGGGTTTTACTTCCTTGGTTAGGTTTATCCCTAGGTATTTTATTCTTTTTGTAGCAATTGTGAATGGGATTGTTTTCTTAATTTCCCTTTCTGTTAGTTATTGGCATATAAAAATGCAACTGATTTCTGGATATTAATTTTGTACCCTGTTACTTTGCTGAATTCATTTATCATTTCTAGTACTTTCTTGGTGGAATCTTTGGGGTTCTCTCTGCACACTACCATGTAATGTGTGAATAAAGACAGTGCCACTACTTCCTTTCCTATTTAGATGCCTTTTATTTCTTCTCCTTGTCTGATTGCTGTGGCTAGGACTTCCAGCACTATGTTGAATAAGATAGGTAAAAGCAGACATCCCTGTCTTGTTCCTGATCATAAGGAGAATGCTTGTAGTTTTTGTTCACTGAATATGATGCTGGCAGTGGGTTTGTCATATATGGTCTTTATTATGTTTAGGTATGTTCCCTCTATTCCTTCCTACTTTGCTGGGAGTTTTTATAAATGGGTGCTGGATTTTATAAAATGCTTTCTCTGCATCTATTAATATGATCATGTGGTCTTTATCCTTCATTTTGTTTATATGGTGAATCACATTTATTGATTTGTGAATGTTGTACCAACCTTGCATTCCCAGAATAAATTTCTTGATCATGGTATGTGAGCTTTTTGATGCATTTCTGTATTCTGTTTGCTAATATTTTGTTGAGGATTTTAGCATCTATGTTCATCAGAGTTATTGGCCTATAATTTTCTTTCTTTGTAGAGTCTTTATCTGGTTTTGGAATTAGGATAATGCTGGCCTTATAAAATGAATTTGGAATCCTTCCCTTTTCTGGAATTTTATGAAATAGGTTGAGAAGCAGAGGTATTAGTTCTTCTTGGAATGCTTGGTAGAATTTCCCTGTGAAGTGATCCGGTCCTGGGCTTTTGTTTGTTGGGAATTTTTTGATTACTGCTTTAATTTCATTAGCTGTAATTTGTCTATTCAGATTCTGTGATTCTTCCTGATTTGGTTTTGGAAGATTGTATGTTTCTAGGAATTTATCTATTTCATCCAGATTGTCCAGTTTGTTGGCATATAGTTTTTCATAATAGTTTCTTACAATCCTTTGTATTTTTTGGTGTCAATTGTTATTCCTTGTATTTCATTTCTGATTTTATTTATTTGGATCTCTTTTTTTTCTTGATGAATCTGATTAAAATTTTGTCAATCTTGTTTACTGAATATGATGCTGGCAGTGGGATTCTTTTCAAAGAATCAGTTCTTGGAGTCACTGATCTTTTGTATTTCTTTTCATACTTTATTTTGTTTATCTCTGCTCTAAACTTTACCATTTCCTTCCTTCTACTTACTTTGGGCTTTGTTTGTTGTTCTTTTTTCAAGTTCCTTTAAGTGTGAAGTTAGATTATTTGAGCTTTTTCTTTTCTTTATTTTTTGAGACAGGCCTCTGATGTTATGAATTTTCCTCTTAGGATTGCTTTCCCAGTGTCCCACAGATTTTGGATTGTTGTGTCCTCATTTTCATTTGTTTCAAGGTATCTATTATGGCCAATAAATGTAAGATGCTCAACATCACTAATCATCAGAGAAGTGCAGATTAAAACCACAATGAGATACCATCTCACACCTGTCAGAATGGTTATCATCAATAAATCAACAAACAACAAGTACTGGTGAGGATGTGGAGAAATGGGAACCTTTAGCAGTGTTGGTGGAATGCAGATTGGTGCAGCTACTGTGAAAAGCAGTATGGAGATATCTCAAAAAATTAAAAATGGATTTTCCTTTTGACCTAGTAATCCCACTTCTGGGAACGTATCTGAAGGAACCCAAAACACTAGTCTGAAAGAACATACGCACCCCTATGTTCATTGCAGTGTTATTTACAGTCACCAAAATATGGAAGCAGCCCTAGTGTCCATCAATAGATGTGTGGATAAAACAACTATGGGACATTTACACAATGGAATACTATTTGGCTGTATAAAAGAAGAAGACTTTACCCTTGTGATAGTGTGGATGGACCTGGAGAATACATGATAAATGAAATAAGCCAGAAAAAGCCAAGTACCATGTGATTTCACTCACTTGTGGAATCTAATGAACAAACTGAACTAACAAGGAAATGGGAACAGATGCACAGATGGGGAGCAGGATGACAGCTAGTGGCAGAGGGCGGTTAGGGAGAGAAAGGACTGGGCAAAGAGGAAAAGGGACTCATGGACCTGGACAACAGTGTGGTGATTGCTGGGGGGAGAGGGTACAGGGGACTAAAAGGTGATGTAAAATAATTCAATAAAGATCAAATAAAAAAAATAAAGGCATAAGTTAAATAAAACAATTTTTAAAAATGACCATTAAGGGTATAGTGACAAAGGCAGAATTTAGAATGAAGTTCCAGCTTTTTTTATTTTTTTGGAGTGTACAATTTTATTAGTATTTTTAAATGAATTTGATTTGAGTTGACATGGAATTCTGTTGAACTTTTTAAAAGATTTTATTTATTTACTTATCAGAAAGGGGAAGGGAGGGAGAAAGAGAGGGAGAGAAGCATGAGTGTGTGGTTGTCTCTCATGCACTCCCCACTGGGGCCCTGGCCCACGACCCAGGCATGTGTCCCAACTGGGAACTGAACAAGCGACCCTTTGATTTGCAGGCCAGCACTTAACTACTGAGCCACATGAGCCAGGACAAATTCTGTTAAAATTTTTTAAGGCTAGAGATTTAACCATATTTCAAAGCAAAATGGAAGGATGTAGATCTGTCATGGGTTGAATTAATCTCCGTAAAACTCATATATTATATCTCAGAATGTGACCTTGTTTGGAAATGGGTTCATTGCAAATGTAATTAGTTAAGATGAGGTCACACTGGAGCAGCGTGGGTCTTAATTCCATACAACTGGTGTCCTTATAAAAAGTGGAAGTTCAGACACACAGATTTGCACAGGCATGGGAGAACATTATGCGGAGATGAAGACAGAGATTGTAGATGCTTCTACAAGCTAAGGACAGCCTGAGATTGCCAGTGCACCAATAGAAACTGTGTTTGTGTGTATTATTTTGAGAAAGGTGGTTAAGGATGTTCTTCTTGATAAGGTAATATTTGAACAGAGACCCAAATCAGGTGAGAAAGTAAGCTATGTGCTTTCTGGAAGAACCTTTCAGGAAAGGAGAGTGGCCACATAAAAAGGTCCCAAATCCATGGAATTACAAGATTTCCCACTAGCTCCCTTGATATACACGGGTCTCCTTCAATGTGTTTCCAGTGTTGCTGTGGGTTTCCTCACAGGTGTCCCCTGATAGGTGTGTATCTGCTTCTGGACAGGCCTGCACCTCCTGCTGCCACACTGCTCTCTCCGCTGCTGAGCAGGCAAAAGCATTGGGCTCTGTCTGGCACAACTGGTTTCCCCATGGTGGTTTTGGATGGTCCCCTGGCCTTGGGGAGGGGATGCTTCCCATCTCAGGTCCAGAGGGTCAGCGTCCTTGCCCTTGCCCCACCCCTCCCTGTGCAGCTAAAAGACCCCATAACTACTGTCTTGGTGGCAGCCTCCCCATCAACACCCACCTCTCTGCACTGTTGATATTATCACCTCTATCTCTGGGCAGCAGCAGAGTCTCCTGTCTACCCCCAGATGGAGGTTTGAGGCAGGTGGTGCCCATTGTGGGAAACAAAATGTCTTTCCGGCAGGAGCTGAACCCATAGCGGTTCCCTCTCATTTCCAACAACCACCCCTGGCGGATTGATTGCCATCGCTCTGTCCAGGAGAGAACGGGGTGTGGTTTTATCATGACTCCAAAGAAAGCAGTCAAGGTAGGCTGATTTCTCAAAGTCTGGTCATTTCTCAAAGTCTAGGTTACTTGGTCACAGTTACTTTTTCACTGGTGGGACAAAATTCACATGTGTTTAGCTATTTTTAAAGGACTATAATCAGTTACATAAGTCATTGAGGTTTTATTGTATATTCCACATCATAAAAGGCTGGAGCTATGCTGAAGGAGATGTAGTTGAGAGAGAGCATGTTACATAAACTGATGTTTATGAATGAATAATTTTATAAAAACTTATCATGGAAATGCAGCCTCTATAAGAGCTCCTGTAATAGGTAATTTTTTAAAGTGACTAGACATCCCTTAATTTATTTGCTAGGTGAATCTGTTTTTTTTTCAATATACAAAGCGTGGCAAAAGTAAGTTTACTGTTGTAAGTATGCAAAACAGAGTTTGTTCTTGTGTTATTATTTATTAACTATTGTATTATTTTCCTTATGAACACCTGTAAACCTACTTCTGCCAGTCCCTGCATTATACACGCACAAGCGCTCTGGTCGATCCACTGGACTACATTTAGTGGGAAACTCTCTCAAAGAATAAATTGTAGTGACTACGAATATTATGAAATAGGGAAATGAGGTGAATTTTTTTTAATATCAAGAGGAAAAAATGGGGGCTAGTTGGATTCACTTTCTAGGAGTAAAAATCTTGATTTTTTTTGAGAGGTTAAATGTTTTTAAAATGTTCTAACTGCCATAATCTTTATACCTAAGCTGATATTTTTTGGTAAGTAACCAGGAAAAGAGGTCAGCTCTCCAGTGGCCAAAATTTAAGATGTGCAGAATTATATGACTGCAGCTGAGATTTCCTCTCAGAGGTGCCTAGTGAGGGACAGGTCCTGGGGACAGGCTGCTGGGCATATGGAAAGTGGTCACCTTCTTCCACTGAGCGGACTGATGTTTCTGGTCTAGAAGTTTCTGTGTTCAGGGCCATCAGTGCTCAGCTGTGCCAGAAATATGTTTTTTTTTTTTTTTTTTACCTTCTGTTCATCTTTGATCTACACTTTTCTCTCCCCACTCTTGTGACTTAACTCATTTCAGAATTTGGGGACCACAAAGCCCAGTAAGTTTTTCCTCTTTGTAACCTGCCATCCAAAGATGTTTCTGATGCTCAAATAATTCCCTACTGTTTACAACATCAGAAGTGTCCTCCAAATAATTTTTCCCTTTTAACTTCAATAATACCATTTTTATTTTTCATCTGACTTGATAGCTAAATAAATCAAGAGGCAGGAGAAAGAGAAAGAGAACTTCCTTTATTGTAGATTCTTTCATTTTTCTATTTTTCAGGGGTTATTTACTAAAGTGTGGTCTTCAATATCTCCTTTCATATTTTCACATTTTTTACAACTGAAATTCGTGAATTTTCTCCACTTCTTTCTCTTTTGAAAACTCTTTTAAATTCCATGGGAAACATTATTGAAACAACTTTAATTCTTTGACAGACTTCTATCATTAAACTTACTCCACTTACTTTGGTTTACAAACTCTTGAGAGATTATACAGGTTCCTAAAAAAATAGGTATGTACAAAAAAAATAGGTATGTACAGAATTAAAAAATATGGAGGAGCCCTTGAGATAGTTGTTTTTCATGGATTTGCATGGGCAAGCATTTGGTCATTTCTCCAAGTCATCAGCCTTCTGTATGTCAGTAAGGACACATTTGGTGTCAGTGAGGGAACTCAAACTGGCTTAACAATGAGGAAGTTTGTTCTCTGTAACAGGAAGTTCAGGGACAGCGCAGGGTCTAGGGAAGAAGCGTCTTCGCTCTGCCTCTCTCTGTGTGTTGGTTGCGCTCTTATGCTGTGAGCAAGAAGGTGACAGCAGTTTCAGACACGGCAATGTCCAGGGGACAAAGAAAGGACTGTCTCTCCTTCTGTGTCCATTAGGGACCAAGAAACACTTTTCTGCAAAGCCCTCAAACAGTTTTCCTTCACTGGAATTGACTAGGATTAGGTCACATGTCCACCCCTGAACCAGTCATTGGAAAGGGGAATTTGAATGTCATAGCTGAGTTAGGCTAATTATTTGAGGGCTGTGACCCTGTCTCCAGGCTCCTCATTTCGCTTGCCCAGTCAAGCTAATCATTTGGGGTGGTCACATTAACTACTACTATGATACACAAAAATTGCAGAGTAACGTGGTATTCGAAGATGACTATTCGTTCTATGCTCTATGTCAGATACATTAAGGATTCAACTGCGTTCGTTGAGCAGCCTACACTGGCACCAAGCAAAGTTCACGGGAGGAGGGGAGGTGAAGCTTCTTTGGGACATGATCAACTCCGAGGGTTACTCCATCAGACACATTTAATAATGCATGCCCATTGTCTAGAGAAGAAAGCGCTCCAGTGCTAATTGCAACTCTCCCTTGCATTTAATTCAGTGTGAGTCAGAGCATCTCATAAAGCAGCCTTTTGGATTACTGATAGGAAACTCTATTAGCACTTCACTACTGTAAGGTAATTATTTGTAAGAGACTTTCTCCACATAAGACCAAAAAACATTGAACAGATTTTATTTCTCATGAAACCAGTTCCTCCCCCATCTTTCTCATCCTTATTTACTTAATTGTCTGGGCCAGAAACATGGGCATTATCCTTGATTTGACCCTATTTTTCATTCTGCAGTTCTAATTCATCAGTGAGATCATACATTCTACTCCAAATGAGCCAGAATTCCTCTGCTTCCTTCCAACTGCCTTCCCCTTTCCTTGAGTTCACTCTCCAGTGGCCTGTTGGAGGGGCAGCTTAAAGATCTTGCCTCTTTCCCCAGGTTCCATCTATATTACTGCTCAACCCACCAACCCATTCTTAAAATAGTGTCCAGCACAACCTTAAAAATGTATATTTCACATCACTTTTAAAAATCTTTTAATGGCTTCCTATTGTGTCGAGAGTGATGTACATAGCTCCTGGCCATGACTTACCACGCCCTGCAGGTTGTCTCCCCGCTTGCCTCTGCGTCTCGTCCTGCCTTTGCTGAAGCCGCAGGGATGACTCCTGCTGCTTGAACACAGTTAAGGTGTTCCCAGTGTGAGGCTTCTTCCATACCGTTTCCTCCTCTTTGACTGTTCTTTCTTTGCATGGTGGGCTGCTGGGTTGGGTTCCCCCTTGTCTTTACTTTTTCATGATGGCTTTCTCTGCCCACCCTATTTACACTGACCTCCTTCCTTGCAAGAGCAGGGAAGTTGTCCTTTTAACCTGTTCTTTACTTTCCTAAGGCTTTTCTCAGTTTGTAATTATGTGCCTGTTTGTTTGTTTTCCTATTTCTTATCTGTATCTCTCATTAGACCCGAGACGCCATGAGGACGTAGCCTAGGTAGATTCCATTCGGCCCTGTACACCTTCCAAAGTACAGGCCTGGCTCCCAGGAGGTACCCTATGGACAGGAATACAATGGACAGATCCCCGGTATAATGGTGATTCCTCTGAGTGCAGGCAACGTGTCTGTATGCCTAGCACCTAGCTGAGTATCCAGTACATAATATATCCTAGTACATGTTTATTGTTGAATGCATGGACTTTTTTTTTTTATTAAGGCTATAAAAATTAGCATTTGGCTGTAGGATCAGGAAATGAGAGAATGGATTTCTCATTGGAGAAATTCTACTGCATCATAAAGCAGGGTTTGTGATATTTTCAGGTAAGTTTACTGTCATTCTTACAAAATAACACACTTTACTTATTTAATGAGAAAAGATAGCACTTGAAGAGTCAGAAAGTCAGAAGAAAATAATTGCAAGCAAGGAGAGTGGGAGAATCATCTCATCCAAATTTAACTTGATCATATAAAACATCCTAATAGACTCCTGGAAGGTTGAAAACAGCTGTAGGCAAACCTCTTTGGTGACATATAACCACAGACAGGCCTTGTTTCTCTTAGGGCCCCACTTTAGACTATCCCGCGGCTAGTGGGACCTTGTTTTCCCTACTAATAAATGCTAGCACTTACACAGTGTCTGCTCCATGGCAAGCACTGTTCTAGTGCATTAGCTCATTTAAGGCTTCTGCAGCCCTACCAGATGCGTTCCACGATTATGCTTATTTTACTGAAGCACACAGAGGTTAAGTGACTTACCAGAGATTGTATAGCTAGCAAGTGGCAGAGCTGAATTTTGTAAATAGGCCTACAATTTCCATAGAGCAAAAGACTGCTTTGGAGTCACCACATCCAAGAAACTGAAGACGAATGTGACTTAGAGTTACAAATGTTAGTGATCACTGCCTTTTGTGATGGTCATAGTTCATTGGGCCCCTCAGAGAATATTTTAGGCAAGCACAGTATAATGTATAGCTATATGAATGTACAAAATGTAAATGAAATGACTATTTGTACTATAAAAATTATTGCATCGGTCTTTAGAATCTTTAGAATAGACTCCTAGTAGTACTATTTGACTGCTGGCCACTGGTTGATTAACAAAGTGGGGAGAGGTGAGGAGAAATGATCCTTTATGGGAGCTGGCCCAGGCTGAAGACACCTGGGTCTACGGTGCCTCTCTTAGCTCTATGGGTTTTCTTCTCCGGGTCTCAGATTCTTTAGTAAATTAAGGACACTAGATTAGATGACATCTAAGACTAGCCAACTCAAGCCGTGAATGATTTTCTCCAAAACTATCAACATGTGATAGAAAAATAAAAGCTGCATTAATTATCCTTTCATTTCAGATCTAGGTTTTCAGGAAGCCATCTTAATTCTTTCAGTTCTGACACCATAACATTTGTGGCTGAAACAATTGCCTTTAGTCATAACTTTCACCCAATTCATTCTTTATGCTCATACCAGGGGTATTTCTTGGAAATAAAATTTGTGGCTTTGTAAGTCACCTGCTGAAGAATCTTCAGTAGCTGCTCTCTCACCAATACAATATGTCCGTGATCAGACTTGTTCCTGTTCCACCTTGAACTCTATGCTTTTCTACACCAAACGGTACATAGTTCTTTGAATATTGCAAATTATTTCACATTTCTGTGCATTGTTCTGCTTCGCCCTCTGCCTGGAAAGCTGCCTAGCTCTGTCTTTTGTTGGATGACGAACACTTTCAAGACTTAGGAAAATGTCAGCGTCTCTATCTGAGCCTTTCCTTTCAGGACATTCGTGTGCCAGGTTTGCGCTCTGCCCTGCCCCAGAGAGGACTGACTGCTTCTTTCATGGCTCGACTGCCCTCGACCCAATTCTCTGCCTGAGACACTCTAACACTTACTGTCTGTTTACTCCTCCTAACACTAGTGACAGTAAAGAATATGTTCTCACCATCTTTTCATCTCTGGTGTTTAGCACTATGCCTGATATATGGTAGCAGATCATAAATGTGAATGGAAGAATAAAAAGATGAATAGAATGAATGAGAAAACATCAATTGTCTAGAAAGCACATTTTGCTTTTAAATTCTCAAGTTTTTGGCTGGCTGCATTCAGAGATGGGGATAGATGAAAAAAAAAATGTGTGTGTAAGGAGGAGGTCTTTAATTCCATTGCCATATTGTTTTCAGCTGCTGCTGATTCTATTCTCTCTTCTGGCTCTTGTAAATAAAACTTTTAGAATTTTCTGGTATCTGATATGGTATCAGTGCTCCAATATGTCTTTTGAAAATATGCTTATTTCATTTGGACGAAAAAGCAGAATGCTGGATAACAGTGCATACATATGCTGCATGGGAAATTAATTGGAGAGAATAATGGCTCAGAATTCAATAATTATTCTAGGCTGCCTTTTCAAATTCAAGGGACCAGACCCTCATATGATTTTGTAATATCACAGCAAATGGACCAAAGCACAGATTCCTATGTGTGAAAGATAGATTTTATACTCATGCTTACATTTTTGATTAATTTATTCATGATCTATCTGACATTCATTGGACACCTTCTTCTGCTGAGCGCCGCACTAGATGCTTTGGAATAAAATAGGTGGATTGGAGGACAACACTGTGATTATTCTGGACAAAGTCCCTGATGCTTGGAGACTTTTTCCATTTAATGGGGGCACGTGAGCTGTCCAGGAGCTCCATCTTCTGCTGGATGTCCTGCTGTCTTCATTGTATTGACACAAGGCCTCTGCCAGTTCCCCAAATACACCACGTATGCCCCCACCTTTGGGCCTTCAAATAGGTCTTTTCTCTGCTTCAGTCCCTCGTATTGGAGAACTCCCTCCCCCTTTCAGGACTCAGTTCCTGTCAGTTCCTCGGGGGAAAAGTTCCCTGGTCCTGTGACCAGGTCAACTCTGCAGGTTGTTAGCCGTGCTTCACCCACCTTACTGCAGTCAGTGGTTAGTAATGCATGCAGTTGTTTAATATCTGGTCTTCCTGCTGGAATTTAGAGTCTATGAGGGGACCATCTGTATGTCCCTGTTCTCCCCTGTGCCCCTAGAGTCCAGCACTGTGCTGGTTGTATGCAGTGGCCTTTAATAAACAGGTGCTGAATGAATGAACAAAATAATAGCAGTGAATTTGCTAGAATGGACTACTTCCTCCTTGCCATCTGACAGCTCATGCCCTGCCCTTTCTTTCTCATATGGAAATTCCTGGTGATGTAACGATACTCAGTGAGACTCAGAAAGCAATTCCTTTTCTTGCAGAGCTTTATTGCTATTTGAGCTCAGTGCATGAGGCCCTGTGGCTGCTGGAGGCACTCTGGCCCTTCTGTCTGCAGAGGGTCCTTCTCAGATAAAAAAGAGTGGAGGGAAATGCATAACTGTCTTCCCTTCTCCATCCAACATAATCTTAGAGAAATAGCAAAAGATAGGCTTTGGGTATAAAGATAGCAATCTCTTTTTCTGCATGGAAGATAGAATCAAGTTGCTCATTTATGGTTAAAATAGGACTTTAAAAATAGCCAATCTAGCAAAGGCGGTGAGAATCAGGAGCAGAGATGAGAACATGTAACAATTCATTTTAGAAAAATGTCCTATAAACTGATCACATAGTTGGAACGTAAAAGCCCCCAGATACAATCACGTTCTGCAGAGGCTTTGAGATTTACTCTGGCACTGACGAGGCCCTCGGCAATATCACCCAGGGAGAGAGAGGAATGGGGCATCCATCACAATGTCATGCTCTGTCCCCTTCTCAAATTACAAAGTCAGACGTGGTCCAGAGTTGAGGAATAGTATCCTTGTTCTGCTTTTGTCTACCCTATACGAGTTATAAGGGTCTCCTGGGACAATCTTCCTCGGTCTTGGTCTTAGAGAGCCCTATCTTTTTTATCCTAGCATCCTTTCCTCCTGGCCAGAGAGAGAAATTGCCTGTTAAATCTCTTCTTGGAAGCTTCTCACTTCTCTGTATTAAGGTGGATCTAAATATTAGGCTACCCTAAAATCCCTGAAGTTTTCTTTTTAGAAGGGGTTTAGGAAGTCCTACCAAGTACATTTGCAGAACACAGTGTCTCCTTCCTCTACAGAGATATACAAATTCAGTAGGACATATTTTAGCTGGAGCTTTGTCTGCTTACATGACTTTGGGAAATATTATAATAAATATCCAGGTACACTGTTATTTTATGATTCTAATCAAAATCAGTATTGCACCCATTCTTGTAAGCCCTTCTCCTGCATTGCCTAAAGACTCCAAAGTCCATGGTCCTTAGGCTGGGTTTTCCCACCCCTTTGCAAACTAAGGTTTTTTGATTTATCTACACCAACAGCACCAGCCTTATCTAGGGACACTGAAAATTGTTGGGCACCATGCCAGACCTATTGAATCAAACTCGGGTAGAGGGCCCAGCAGTATGCATTTTAACAGATGATATAGCTAAGCTTGACTGAAGTTTACCTTTGTGTTGATTGAAAAAAAAATGAGCTTCTTAATCAAATTAATAGTTAACAGAAGATCATGAGGCAATGGTTTAACTTTCCCAGGACAAACCTCAGTAACACTATTTAAAACAGCATTTTTTACATATTAATAATAAATGGCTAACCATAGGTGGTTTTATTAAATGGGATAATCTGTATAAAATACTCAGAATAGTGCCTGACATATAAAAATGGTGTGTTACTTGTTTGCAAGTATTAAAAGTATTATTATTTGGTCCCACAAATTATTCATTAATTAAATATGATTTCCCCTCTTTTCCTAGACAATATTTAAAGGGTCTTAACACAGATCCAAATTAAACAGTAGGTAATAAATTTGAGAGAGAGTAAAATATAATCAGATTGAAAATGAAGTTTCAAGGCATTCCATAGAATACTCACAACTGACTCTTCTAATTAGAATTTTTCATCTAATTTGTATTCCTGTGTATACCTAAGGTAAATGGGACTGGCTAGCTATTCTCCCCCTTGATTCCTTTTGTTAGTGAGGCATTTCTCTGCCTGGCCTAGAAAACCCACCCCTGCTGTCCTCTGCTCTTTCTCTCCAAGGCCTCAGGTGGGACGTTGTTATGTAAGGTGACTTTGCAGTATGTCAGTGCCCTGACAGTTTGGGCCCCTAAATGCATGAAGATGACCTTCCTCCCACTCTATGCACTGCCAGTGGGATATGACCAGAGTATGACAAAGACTTTTATTGTAGTAAGCCAAAGAGAAGTTGAGTTCCTTTAAGTAAAATAGGATGTAATTTAATTCTGTACATATAGGGTGGGGTGAAAGTAGCTTTACAGTTGTGAGTACACAAAACACAGAGTTTATTCTTTCTTTTAAAGAATATTTTATTTATTTATTTTTTTAGAGAGGAGAAGGGAATGAGAAGGGGAGGGAGAGAAACATCAATGTGTGGTTGCCTCTAGTGCACCTCCTACTGGGCACCTGGCCCACAATTCAGGCATGTGCCCTACACTGGGAATCAAACTGGTGACCCTTTGATTCACAGGCCAGGTCTCAACCACTGAGCCAAACCAGCCAGGGCTATTCTTGTATTATTATTTATTAGTTATTATATTATTTTCCATATGAATAACTGTAAACCTACGTTTGCCTCCCTCTGTATTTAATTGTAGCATGAATTTAACAGAAAGTTGAGCATGCCACTGTTCTCTTTTAAAGTTTCACCCATATGCCTTTCAGTGGCAAGGGTCAAAGGTGAGTACATAAAGATATAAGTATATGACAAACTCCATGCTCCTCTGGAAACATGACTATCCAAACTGTATCCTTGTGTAAGGAAGGAAAGCAGCTACCTGCTCTCTGTCAAAATGAAGGTCTGGATGACGGTTGGTGTGGTGGTCAGATGAATGGGCTCTATATGCAGATAGAGATGCATTCAAGTTGTATGATGCAGTAGCTGTGTAACCTTGGGGAAGCCACTAAACATTTCTAAGGCTCAGTGACTTCATCAGTATATGGGGATAAAGTAGTGAAGATACATGAGACAAATGCACTGGAAAGACCCCATCCCAATGCCTAGCATACATTCAGTGCTAACTATTTTTATTTTATATATAGTAGGAAACAAAGAGGGGAGATATTTAGATTAATATCCTATTTCAGAGACCTGCCCTGAATTGGAGAGTCTATACCTCGTGTCAGAATCTCACTGCAAGATGGAGGTTATCCCAGGCAAGAAAGGAATGCATTTATAGAAGAAATAGGAGAAAGAGGACGGGAAATTTTATCTTTTCATACACAGTCACTTGCATAACATTTCCTTCTTGAGTTCTTGAATCCCAGCGAGAACTGAGTGTATTTTTGGGAAGAAGACTCATGAATTAATATTTTTCCCAATAGAGAAGCTCACAGAAACTTTGAAGTGTTTATTAAAGAGTTGATAATGAGGAGAAAACTTTTTGAAAATCATATTAGAAAGTACCTCCCAAACTGCTTCAATAATTTAACCTTGGAATCATAAGACTGTACTGGAATAGAATGAACACATTTTTCTCTTCCCCCACCATCCCTGGCGTATCACATGCGTGCTGTTAGCTGTGATGGCCCTTTCTAGAAGTCAGTGGTAGAGTGATACTCTTTTTGTGACCAATCGAATAATTACTGAAGTTGAAATTTATAATCCTGATTTCGACTACTTCATAATGACATCAATTTAAACTTAGTGCTGCTCTTATCTTTTGACAAAAATAAGGTTTAATATGCCTTTTCTCCTAGAGGGGGTGAAATAAGGAAAGACTTTATTATACAAGATAATTAAAATTCTTCCTCAGGTTAAAAGTGATTTAAAAAGAATCACAACATGAGATAATTAGGCCTTATTAGACACTTTATCTGCTTCACTGAAGTCACTTTTTCCAGGATGATAAAATGTGCCTTTGTCTTTTTTTAGAAAGCTGGATACCAAATTTGGGGGGAAAAATGATCTTTTCTCCTCCTCTTAGCCTCAGCCCATGACTGTGTGAATAGATTTGGGGAAATAATTTAATGACAGGGTTACAGTTTCCAAAAGCTAGACCTTTATAAAATGTGATGGTTTTCAAGTACTTATTCATTTTTCTAGTGGAATTACATTTTTACCCTCTATTTTTAGTTAATAGAAAATGATATGAATTTGTGTTTCCTGATTTTTTCCCCTGACAGGCAGAATAATAACAGATTAGTTTTGGGGTGTTTAACAAAATCCTTTTGTTTCTTGACAGACTCGTTTATGCTTTCTTGTGCCATACCAGGTGAGGCAAAGAATGTCAGTGTTTGTGTTTGTAACGTCTAATGAGCATATAATGTAGGTTATTACAATACCGTGCAGTGGTGGGTGGTGGTTTTTAGATGAAATGTGGTTCGGGCGTTCAAGACACACTATGTTTTTGTGAGAGGAAGCCGGTCCCCTAGGAGCACGGGAGTCTTGCCAGAGTTCTAAACTGTGTCCCTACATGAGGTCTGATATTGCCTTTCTATTCTGCTTTTAGGCCCAATGATGGGGATGCTGTGACTGCCACCCTCTGCTAATGGCTCTTTGGGCTTCCAACGGACTTTAACAATGCTCTATGCAACTAACAATAAGTGAATCAAATAGTGCTTGTTTGCGCCCATAAATTTATAGCCAACTTATTTTTATCTATTGATCAGTGGGTGAAAAGAAATTGTTCTATTTTGTCTTTAAGAAAACATTTCGGTTCTGTAGACAATGCCTTGCCTTATAGGTTTTATTAAATCATTCTTTTCTTCTAAATGGACATCTTCTCTGGAGGAAGGGCAAAGATATATATAGATCAGTGTACCAAGGGCCAACTAAAGTGTAGAGATCTTTTTGATTGAAGGCTAGACACATGGAATTGGTAAATCAACACTTATTTTAAGGTAAAATATCTAGAAGGGACATAGTAGGCTTTGATGAATAAACAGGAGCTTCTGTCATACTTTTGCAGGGTCTGTTGTACATGTAATTGTTGCTTTAAAGAGAAACTTAAACAGTAAAATAAGAATAGAGTTAAGGCAAATTGTGAGGATCAAAAGTACCCATTAAACAAGGTTTTAAATATTTTTACATAACTGGACAACTGCTTTTCAGGATACAAGTTTGGCTTTCATTAAGCTGGTAGATCCTATTAGAAAGAGTAGGACACCTTTAGGTCCTAATAACAAGGAAGGATAATAAAAAGGTTTCACAAAACACGAACATACAACTCAACCAATTATTGCAAAGCAAATGAGCATGGAATAACTACCAGGTACAGAAACAGAATACTGGCAGTAAGCTGGTTTTTGGGTATTGATTTTGAATCAGGTAAATTTATTACATCTTTATTAATCCTAATAATTTGTGAATCATTTATCTTTTTTATAGATATTTTAAAAAGATTTTATTCATTTATTCTTAGAGAGAGGGGAAGGGAGGGAGAAAGAGAGGGAGAGAAACATCCATGTGTGGTTGCCTCTCACATGCTCCTTACCAGGGACCTGGCCCACAACCCAGGAATGTGCCCTGACTGGGAATCAAACTGGTAGCCCTTTGGTTCTCCGGCCGGCACTCAATCTACTGGGCTACATCAGCCGGGGTGAATCATTTACATTTTTTACACACACTTATGTCATCTGTGATTAATAAAAATTTGGCTGCTTTCTAATTCTTTCACTTTTATTTTCTTTTGCCTTACTGCACTGGCTAAAGCCAGCACAAAGTTGAACAGAAGTAGCAATCACATCTTTGTACTTCCGCTATCTCAGAAAGAAATGTTTAATGTTTCACTATTAAATAGAGTGGCTGATTTTTGGTCGTTTGCTAATATTTATCTTGACAGAATGTTGAATTTTATTGGATATCTTTTCTGCCTCTATGCAAATCATCATAATATCCAGTGAATACACTGAATTGCACTGATTGATTTTCTAATGTTAAAACAACTTTGAATTCCTGGGACAAATCTAAGAAGGTAATACTGTATTATTTCTATATAGTTGGATCCAGTTTGCTATTCTTTTATTTAGAATATTTGAATCTCCATTGAGATCTCTAGATAGGGATAGACCCTGTCCCTTCAAACTGTCACTTGCCGATTGGGGTCGTGCAATGAGTGAAGTAAATTATTGTAATGATGACATCACTTCTTCCTGGAACCTTCTATTACTGTGGCCTGCCTCAGGGACTGAACTTCCATAGTGATCAGGGGTCTTCTAAATAAGGCTGATATGTACTGTACCTCTTTGGACCCCATGTACCTGCACCACTGAGTATCTGCCCCGCCCTCACTGGCACTGCCTGTCTTGATTTGGTCTATTTCTTACTACCCAGGCACGTTCAGATGGAAAAAGTGTTATGTCATCAATTTTAGGTTGCCTTAGGTAGCTCTGTTGCCCTCCCTGGCATTTTTGTGCTCTTATGTATATATTTTTATTTTTGTTATTTCTCTTTTGCAACTTTCTGTTTCTTGTGGTTACATTTCTTACCTTATACTACACCATAGATTTTGATGTTTTCCCTGGCATTTGTCCATTGGAATTTAGGTTTATCTTATTTCTGTTCTTCACATTTTCCGATTTTCTGTTTGTGCTTTAGCCATACGTGTGAATCATTGACTTGGACTTGGGAATAGATGACACGAACTGCTAAAGCGTGACACACCAGCCACCTGATTACTTGGGCTACTGACTTCTCTGTCACATAGTTGTCACTTTCTTGGAAAAAAAATTGGCCACCAAAGGGATTTCTCTCTGGAAATATAATTCCCCTTATCTGGATCCCACCACTGTTCTTATTTTAGAATATCTGCCATTAAATATTCTAACCTGCTGCATAACAGAATCAAAGAGAACACCCATCATGGGATCATAAATTCTACCAGGAAAAGGTTTTTCCCTCTTTTACATATTGTTTAAAACAAGCACACAAATAACTTAAACATAGCTCTACAAATCGCCTTGTGTTATATAAGCAATCATTGAGCCAGGATGTCTGGGGGTACCCTTTGGAATGATATGAAACATCTATGACTGAAGATTATAATACCAGCATATTTATTATTTTAGATCACTAACATCTGTAAGGAGCTTGTATGATGATTTTGTAATGTATAAAGCATGTTTCAAAATGGTAAAAAAGGTGGGGGGGCAGTTGAAAACAATGAAAGCATTTTTATTTAAAATTTTTCTGCTTCACCCCCATAATGTTATTTGTCCTCTCAAAATCCTCTCAATTTTTTTTTTTTTTACCTAGAGCCACTAGGAGAGTTGAACATTTTTCTCACTTATTTAAGTTTGTATGCTAATTGTCTAACAAGTTAAACAATAATTCAGATGAAAGTGATTTTTTTCTTAGGATTTTGTAAAACTGAGCCTATTCCGATTCATTGGGCAATTGCCCAAGAAGAATGTATTTAACAAGAGCCTCACCAAACTGTTAGAAAAGGCCTCTGGAAAGTGAAAATTGAGGGGAAAGAAGAAAAATGTCCCCAAAGAATACTATACAATTTTGACATCATCTGGAATTTCTGTTGTGGTATAGCTTTTCCCCTTTAGAGGAGGCAGAACTTACTGGCTCTCAGGGGGGGAGATAAATAAAAAGTTAATGATGGACACTTATGAGTATAGGCATTTATAGAGTAATAAAATAACTAAGATTTTTACCACAAATTGATACACATGTGGTCATAAGAACCACCAACACCGTAAATGGCAAAGAAGATGACATTGAACGTGGCAAGAGCAATGCGCATAGTAGGAAATGGCTGGAGAGTATCATTGTTTCTGAAG
The DNA here is from genome assembly GCA_004024845.1 of Tonatia bakeri. Lineage (NCBI taxonomy): Eukaryota > Metazoa > Chordata > Mammalia > Chiroptera > Phyllostomidae > Tonatia > Tonatia bakeri. The sequence goes on from PVIA01005182.1 coordinate 114,580, forward strand.
AGGTTTCCTCCAAAAGAAAGTTATTAAACCTGACTTTGGAAACATAGTTGGGAACATCTGGTTGAGGATAAATGGAGAAGGAAACAGATGTAATGTCACCAGCGTGGAGGGCTGGGCAGTTAGAGGGGAGTGATGCATTCTTCGCACAGATTATAAAACAGGTGCAGGGGTGTGATCTGGTTGTGACGGGAACATTGAAGTATCCAGCCATCTGCCGAAAAACTTATTCTGCTGAAAGCAGGGCTTTGAGAAACTCTTCAATTGCCTTGATGAGACTTTGTTTTCCATGAAGATAGACTTTGTAACACATAGAACTTTGGAGCTAATTATTATCAGGAAGGAAGAATTTACTGGTGATGCAGAAGTAATAAAGGACATCTCAGATTTCATAAGTAAAATAAGGTCCTTCCCAGAATAATCAGACATATAGACTAGGGTTGAAGAAATAAAAAATGAATTTTGAGGTAAATATAGTCCATGGCCAGTTGTTTATTGAAAGAGAATGTGGCTTAAGATAGGTAAAAGGCCCCAATGGGGATTGAGAAAACAGAATACACATAGTCCCAATTAAATGGAAAAATATAAAGAAACCAGTGCGGCCACATAAAAGTTTCATGGCTGATCTCCAATTTTAATCTTTAAAAAAATCCTCACCTGAGGATATGTTTACTGATTTTAGAGAGAGGGAGGGAGGAAGGGAGAGGGAGAGAGATAATCGGTTGCCTGTTTGCTGTATGTGCCCTGACCAAGGATTGAACCTGCCAACTAGGTATGTGTCCTAACTGGGAATCAAACCTGTGACCTTTTGCTATATGGGAGAATGTTCCAACCCATGGAGCCACCCAGCCATGGTGCTTCTGAGCTCCAATTTCATTAGGAATTCACTAGCGTTGGAAAGAGACTCATAACAAAAACCATACAGGATGATAGAAAAACTAAAGTCGAACTTACTACAGGCTTGAGCTGAATGCTAAAGGAATGGAAAGGTAGTGCAGCTATACTGAGCCTGAGTGCGGGGGGTGGGTGGTCTGAAGCTGGCCCTGTTTGCATCACTCCCTGTGTCTAGGGAGAGGGACACCTCCTTCAAATACCGCCTAGCATCACTAGATGTCCAGGGTCTGCCCCCCCGCCCGAGTTTGTGTTTATAAATATGCTGTAAATTTGCAGTGAGGAATTTGGACAGGGTCAAAGATTATCAGGCCATAGATGTGGTAACATCTTTAAAATTGCAGTATAGTAATATCACAACTAGGACATTGACACTGATCCAGTCTGTCAATCTTAATCCCCATTTTTCCAGTTTTACTTGTACTAATATGTGGGTGGTTAGTCATGTGTAATCATACCACATGCACGTGTTCATGGGCCACTACAACAGTCCCATCACTGTGGGGACGCCCTCCTGTTGACTTTCATAACCACATCCATTTCTGTGCGGTACCCCCTGCCCCACTCCTGGCAACGTTTAATCTGTTCCCCATTTCTAACATTTTATATTTTCTAGTCCTCCCCAAAAATGTTATACAAATGAAACCCTTTAGTATATAATCTTTTGGGATTGGCTTTTCTTTTCCCAGCAGTTTGGTATGTCTAAGGAATAAGAAACAAAGATATAATCTCTATATTATGTAACACAGAAAGAAATAAACACACATTCAATTGTCATGTTTTCTTCATTGAAAGTAATATTCAATGTGGAAAGCCTAGAGTGGACCATATGCTGCCAAATGTGTATGACCAGTTCCAACCTTTATTTTAAGCTAGAAACTCAAATTTACACTTCCTTCTGGAAAGTTCCACATGCATCACTTGAAGAAAACTCAAATGTAAGCTGTTCAAAATCAAATGTATCACATGTCATTCTTCCCCCGTCCTTCTCCAGAATCCTTTGTTCCACTTGTACTTCTGTCCTTAACTGCAGGCACCTTAATCTCTAAAATCAGCAATCTTATCATCATGTCAGTTAGCATTTTTCACTCCTGCTGTCCACTCGCTTCACCTCATCATCGTATTGTCATTAGCACCCTACTGTGAATACTTCTGGGCTGTGCCTCTCTCCATTCCCATTGCCCCTTTCTTATATATATATATATATATATATATGTGTGTGTGTGTGTGTGTGTGTGTGTGTGTGTATACACACACACACATTTTTTCCATCCATACCTGAGGACATTGTTTCATTGCTTTTAGAGAGAGAGGAAGGGGGGAAAGAGAAACATCAGTAGGAGAGAGAAATGTTGATTGGTTGCCTCCTGTTTGTGCCTGGGCTGGAATTGAACCTGAAACCTTTTGGTTACAGGAGAATGTGCCAACCAACCGAGCCACACTGGCTACACCCTATTATCCCTTTCTTAATAAGACCTTCAACATCTCTCCTCTAAACTATTGCAAAGCATCTCAGCTGCTCTCTCTCAGTCCTTCTTCCTTAAATATTTCATTAACCCCATCGTCTTTCTAAAGAAATATCTGATTGTATTATTCCTTTGATATTGATCACACTCATCCCACTTATTTGGAGCACACTTGTCTTCTCTGTCTGTCTCTTTTAAATTTCAACATTTCTATACATACTTACTCTCTCATTTCTCTTATTCATACCCAGTCTTGAGTTTTCTCAGGAAGGATGGCCCCACATCTCTGAGGTACTAAGAGTACAAAAAGTACAACTAAAGAAGTTGATTTAATTTGAGAATGGCTTGAACTTTCTAGTCTCCAAAGCTTTTTTTAGATTTTAATCACTTAAATAGCGGTTGTTAATTTGCAGTAGTTGATTAAAGACTTTAAATTAAGTAGACTACCTCCTAAAGACGTGTAGCTCTCTGCAGTTTTTGTTTATTTGCAAAGTATGAGGTCTATTTTTTCCACATCTAGATGTGTTCATTGAGTAATCTATTCAATTAAAAAAAGTAATCTACTTCACTGTCTGTTATAGATCCAATATTTATTTTTTAGCAGGTAATTCTCTATTTCACCCAATGTCAAGTCCCTTAATTAATCCGTTCAGTTTTTAAAAGGTAATCTTTTACTTTACCCTATGTTATAGGTCTATTGATTAAGTAGGCAGGTCTTCTAACTTCTATATTTGTTTCTTTCTTAACTAATTTCAAGTCTGTTTTTCTTGGGTCAGTTTTCTCCTGATGATCATCTGGGCTTTAGGTTTGCTCATCCTATATCGACACTTTTCAGTCACAATTTTACACTGTAATTTTGTGAATAAAAAGTATTTAAGATTTTGAAATATTTTGTTGGCCTTTGACCCAGACACTGTTCACAATTATTAACTCAACCCAAGGTAGGCAAACGTTTACTTAAAGGAGCACAGTGTAATATTTCAGTCTTCCTGCTGTACACTCTCTCTCACAAGCACTCCGATCTGTCACTGGAACACAAAAGCAGCATTTGATTGCAATGAAACAATCCAATGGGTGTGGGTAGGTCCAAACAAAAACTTTGTTGAGGCTTCTGGACCGTGGACTGTAGTTTCCAACTCCTGAACTAAGCCATGTAAAATCAATCTAAACTTCTCGTTACCGAGGTTCACAAAGGAACTACGCTCTGAGACCTCCTCACAAGTGAGTCAGCTAATGCCATCCTCCTACTTGATAATATGTTCATTGAAAATATGCTAGTGTAAGATGGGCATATGTTTTCCTCTTTGTTCTCAGGGTATTTTATGAATTAAAGCTGCTCTGAGTGAAATAGATGCATGCTACTCAGAGTAAAAGATAAACATTCTCGTTTACATCACTGCTGTGGGTTTTCTGTCTCATGGTAGGTTTCAGACCATGGTTTTGCTCTCGAGTTGTCTTTAGGGATGAATATGCATTATTTAAATATCTCAAACCCCAAATGATCACCTTTGGCAGATGTCCTACAACGCTTAATTGACTTATATCCAATAAACTTTTATCAAATTATTCATTTTCACAAAAGTGTGGCTTCAGCCAACTTGTTTTTAAGAGATCTCTAAGAAATTACATTTTTGAAAGTTAGACATTCTGTAAATGTAATATATTTTATGTAATATATTATGAGAGGTCCTGTGCTGATTTAAGATATTCTTTATGATATAGAATTCCTGGATCTTTATTGCCCACTCGTCCTTGTATTAGGACAGACTTGGAACTGTTTCCTGAGGAAATCATGACTTCGCCCTCAAGTGTTATTTTGGCTCATTTCCTGCAGAGATAGGTAGTCTTATACTGAAGAACATGTTCTGATTGAAGTCCTTTATTTCCTTAGGATCACAGGAGAATAGCAAGGTGAAATTGCATCCTCCACCTAATTGATCACTGACACATAGGGAGTCTGCCCTTTCTCAATGTCAGATAATTCGAAATGGAGTTTTCTGCTTTGAAATTCTGAAAGTTAAAATATACAAAGTACAATTCATGAAACATTTCTGTATTGATAATGAATGCATTTTTTCTCTATCTCAGTTTTGAAACTGTTTTTTCCAGAGACAAAAGGTAAGCAGATATGCCACCCCCAAAGATGCCTCTTTTGCATAAGGATGATTTTGAGTTGATTATTTTTGAAAAACTGCAGATAAGGGAGAAGCTCTAAAGACAGAGTAGAAGTTACCAGCTTGTAAGAGACATTTACTTTTATAAAGGAAATCACATGAAATTGTGTCTTCTGCTCTGTCCCGGGACAAGAAGAATGTCTAAACCATCAGAAACTCTTGTCAATGGAGAAGGCACCTACTGAAATCTGCATAACAAACCTTACTCTTGTTTATACATGCTTTTCTTGGTAACCTCTCATAACTGGCCTCCCATCTTCCTTCAAAATCTTTTTTGTCTATATCTAATGACAGTGTTTAAAGTAATGACTTGGGCAATGTTTGGGGAGCCATTTCACCTGAATACCACCCTTGAATACATGAGGTGTACATGTTAACAAACTACTGTTTATTTTTCTCTTGGAATTACTCTGCTCTTGTAGAGGGTATCAGCCAAGAGCTCAGAAAGGTAGAGGGAAAATTACTTTTCCTTTCCTACAGAGGCCTAGTGTTCCACAGGGACTGCCATGTGGGAGAGAGAAAAAGGGGTGCAAAGCACATGTTGTTAAGTGGGCTACCTGGGCCCTCCAGCCAGGAGGCATCCAGAGAATTCCACATACAGTTTCACTTGACTAAAGTTCCTACTGCCAAAAAGTTGAGAACCATTGCCCTAGAGACATTTTACTGCTTGGAATCCGGCTGTCAGAGAGCTGTGTAACAGACCGCTACCTACTGGCTTTTCATCAAAGTGCTGTTGCAGAACTGTTTGGTGTCATTACTTTGGCTTTTTGTTGAGCTTCATTAAAAGAAACAGTCAAATAAAGCTTATGAATACATGCTTGGTGAGGCCATCCCTCAGGACGTTGCCTTCCACCCCACACATGCCGTCCTACAAATACGTAGTGAAGACTTTCCGTCTTGAATCAGAAAACTGGGACCTTCCTATGAAATTGACTTTCCTTCATTTCATAGGTATTGTGAATTTCACAACTATTAATTATTAGCCATTAGGAAGGCCCTGAATTTGGACCTTTTCCCTGAAAATTAATCACATGCAGTTTTTCATATTTCCATGTGACTTTGTCTAATTCTTAAAAAAAAATTATTGGGTGTTTCCATGTTTCTATTTACTTTTATCTGGATGATTGAATGTATTTCTTTGAATTAATTTAAAACTGATTTGGGTGTAATGAACTTGTTAGCAAAATTCCCTGTTACCAGGCATAAAAATCCCCTTTAAACAACAGAGAAGTTTATTCTGTTATAGAACAACAACAACAATTTAGGGATAGAATTGGTTTCAAGTTTTGCTTGACCAAGGGTGCAAGTAAATGCCACCAGAATATGGTTTCTTTTTCTCCACTGCTTGGTGCTGTCTTCTTCTGCGTTGGTTTTATATTCAGAAAAATTATCACCGCATTTGACAACAACAATATGTCTATAAAAGGTCCAGCTTGGATGGTTGCTGTATTACTCAGAGTTCTCCGGAGTAACACATCCAGTAGGAGATATATATGATCTGTCTAGAAGGTATCCAGCCATGTAATATGAAAAATAGAGACATTCATTGAAGAAGATTCAAGAAACATTGTACATAGGACAATGATGCCTCAGTCCTCTTCAAGGTAGGCACCTTGGGACCTCATACAGTTCTCCTACTTGCCATCAGCTGCCCTGTCATATTTTCTCAGATCTCGTCGATGGTCTGGAATCCCTTCCCTTTCTTTTTTTTTTTTTT